>BQNB010031586.1:0-53857 GCA_026074375.1 Tanacetum coccineum | reverse complement strand
AAGAGTAAATTTGTATAAAAATGTCAGAACATATGCGTCCAGTACGCACCACTTTGTAGTAAGGTGATTTTGTAAGATCAAATGTCAACCTCAATCCAGCACATCCATAAACATTGGAATCAACATTCGCGTAATCTGGTTCCGGAAGGATTTTCAACTGATTAGTGGATGGATTATATACGTAATCAAAAGCATTCCTCCGCGAACCAGTACACAGAAGCAAACCATTGCAAGATTGCAATATCTTTACTTTATCAGCTTCCTTAGTGGAGCCAAAAGTGAAGGAGTTTTCGATCTAACGACACAAAATCACAATCAAATGAAGATCTAATGTGATTAACAAAAAGGCCAGCAGGAGAATCCAGGCTACGTATCTGGCTGTGTTTAAAGGTGAAAGCAGGGGATTTGAGAATTTTTAGCCATTGTTTTGAAACGCATGTAAAGAGATGAATACAGAGAATAGGTAATCGAATAAAGATTTCAGTTAAAAGGTCGTCGTTAGTAAGGACTTTATGTGGTGGTGCATAGGTTTCTCGAGCATTTGTGTTGGGCTCCTCTGACATCATCACCAATACGTAGTCAACCTTTAGTTTTTAGAGAAGAAGAGTTAATATATTGTTGGTTGTTGATGCCTTAATTTACACTTAAATAACAAAACCAAGATGAGTAGATGACAAGCTAAAACCAAGATACGAAGGACAAATTTTGCAATAGTACTTTTTATTTTTCTGAAGCTTATGATGTATCGAGCTGTAGGAGTAACAGTAAAGGCATTGCAGGTTACTATTGCACTGTTTTTAATGTACAAGTGTATGGTATATATCTTGTTACAACATTTACTTATCTTAATACATTGTTTTTCAATAGTAGGTTGGGTTGGTCCCTGTGACGATTTCTTCCTCCTGTTCTCCCGCCAGAATCCATTTTTACGCACTATTTATGGCTGTTAATTTTTTTTCTATTGCACGGTTGGTCCCTGTGAGGTTTCTTTAATCACTTTTTAATTACTTTAATGCGATTATGGTTGTTTATCATGAGTATAGTGTGTATTTTGTATGAGTATATTATGTTTGATAAGTAGGATTATTCAAACACATTCAAAATTTTAAACTAATTATAACAAACTTTAATGCCATTGTAACAACAATTTTAGATAAACATTCTACAAGGAAGGATAATCAAACACTAGCAGATGACGGAATGAATTCAAAAACCTTATAATCAAGTTTTTTATATCCCACATCATACATAGCGTAAGGCGGAATGAAACCATGAAGGTAATCATCAGCAATTTCATTAGATCCCATATCATAAATCTCACACAGAGTCTTTGATATTAGGTTGTATTGTACAACCTTTGCAGACAAGTTGATGATTAAAAAAGAATCCTCTTCCCTTTCTCCCAAAACAATGCTCCAAACTATGGACCGAATTGACCATCCTTCAGGAAGTGGATTCATAAAATCATCAGTATTAACAATGTATTTACTCGACCACACAGAACACACTTCCTGATTCGTAGTTAAGTAACTTGCTAGAGGCGAATACATCTCTACGAACAAGAACCAAACACCCAATCGACTCGAACAATTTCCATTCCAGATGCAACATGTGAGGTATTCGTATGCTTATTATCATTGGAAGCATGGTTGTTATAATTGGTTGCTCATAGTCTTGAGGGATTTGTATGGTTGTTATTATTGGATGCTCATGGTCTTCAATTTTTAACTTGTAATGTGTAAGCTGCCTATTCTCAGTTTCTAGCCAGTGTAAGGCATCATTCCTATAGATTGCACTATCAAAATGTACAAAAAAGAAGTACGTAAATCTTTCCATGCACAGGGTCCAACTGCCGAACTCTGAAGAGTAAATTTGTATAACAATCTTACAAGAGTTTCTTCCAGCACGCATGATGTTCGTTATTATACACATTATCAAACAAATAACCCTCAATATAATATATATATAATAAAATACATATACGTAAGCAAAGTATCATACAAATTATTCTTAGGAAAGAATAATAAGTAATCAACACGGGTATCGTTCTCCTCGGTGAGAGGTGAATGGAAATTTACGGTTATGTCAGAAATCGAGCTTGAATGTCATAAAAGATTTGGTTTTGGATTCTATTTCTACTAATGCAAAAAAAAGGCAAGCAACATATAAAGTAATTAAAGATTTAAACTAAAAACGTTAACGGGAATCGAAAAACGCGACTTAAAAACCTAAATTATCAAATTTTAACCCTAAAAATGCAAATTTAATTTCTAAAAGTCCTAAATGATTAAAAATAATTTTAGAAAAAAGAATTATATTTTTTTTGACTTTTATTTTATTTTTTATGAATTAAAAACTATTTTAATCTAGAAAATTAATTAAAAATGCTAAACTAATTTATAAAAATCTGGAAAAATTATTGAAAATATTTAAGACTATTGCTAAGATAATGGTAAAAAGAAAAAAACATATAAGCACTTGTAATAAGCTAGAAATCAGCTGAAATAGCTTATAAGCTTAAACTGCAAATACACGTTATAAACCAAATGGCCCAGGGGTCTTATGAAAAAGACACAAGGGCACAATGGTAAGAGTGTGTGTGTGAAGGCAAGGTCGCAGGTTTAAGTCCTGGACCTTACCTTTTTGAAAAATATTTTTTTTATTTTTCTTTTAAAAACAGTTAAAGAACAAGCTAAATTAGCAACTTTTAAAAAGGGTATTTTACTAAAACTTAATTTTAAGCAATGAAAAAACTATTTAAAACAAGCAGTTTTAGAAAACTAGCTAATGACTATTAAGCAAAACTGATCTGTTTTATTTAGATTCAAAATCAACTAGAAACCTAAATAAGCTTAAACAGACCAAGTCCTAAACCTAATAAGCACCTAGGATAAAAAGTAAGCTAATATTATAAATAAGCTGGAAAGCTCGGAAATTAAATAAGCCATTATTGTGAAAAGCTATGAAAATAGATTATAAAGGCACTTTTAAGCTAGTTAAGCTATAAGCTAATGTCTAAAACTTCAAAATAGATTTAGCTTGAACTACAGAGAACTAGATTAAGCAATATTTAAGCATTATGGATCACAATTAAGCTAGAATAAAAGCTAATGAAAATGGCAGTTAAGGCAGATTTTATGTATTTGGGTTTTTCAAGTTTTTATAAAAGACTAAAGTACTAACTACATGCCTATATTTAAGCTACTAAATAAGTTTTAAATCCCAAACTAAGCTTAAACAGATTGAGCTTATACAACAATAAGCTTGTGCACTATATATCAGAACCTAAAACTTCCATTTACTTATCTAAACCTGATATTGAAAAGTGACTTTTAAGCTTTTAAAACTGAAAACCTAAACTTGTAACAGTTTTTTTTACCAAAACCACAAATGAAAATGCAGACCTGTTACACTTTGTTTCTACTGCATATTAGGACCAAAATGAACCATAAACAAGACCTTAAAAACAGATTAAAACAAATCTTATATAAGAGCAGTTTGAGTAAGTTTCAAAACCACAAATTCGAAGAAATGATAGACTAGACCTTAAAACTGAATTTTAAAACTTAAGAACTCCAATAAACTAATATTTAAGCTTAATTTAGGCTTAACAAAATTGATTAAAAGGTAAATAGCAAACCAACAGTACTAACTTAAGTTAGTACTGCTAGTGCCAAACACCCCTTAAGTTTAAAAAAAACCATTTTTAGCTTAAAAACATATTTATAAAAGCAATAAAACTTAAAACAGATCAAGATCTAAGTATATGAAGAACTTTTAAGCAATATTCAACCACAAATAAGCAACTAATCATTATCTAGAACCTAAGCAAAATTTTTTGTTTTGGCTTTTCTAAAACTATTTTATATAAAAACTAGATCTAATGTTTTCTAAACTATAAGCTGACAATATTAAGCAATAATAAGATAAAATACGCAGAAACAAGCACTAGTAAGTAATAATAAGCAACAGAAATAAGCTAAAACAATTTTAAGCTATAAAATGAGATATGAAGAGTACCTTGTCCTTTGCTCAAAACAAGGACATTTAATAATGCCCTTTAGAGCTTAATCTACAAGCTCCAGCTTGTTAGAAACAAGCTGGTGAGGTCCATAAGCCTATCCTTGTTTTGCTTATCTTCCAAAAGTTAAGCTGAGGTAATTTTGAGTGTGATTTAAGGTGAATGACTTATTCAGTTTAGCTTAAGACAAGCCAAACTGAATAAAGGCTAGCTTATTAAGTAATCAAGAGCTTATTAAGCTTATTATGTTATATCCAAACACATGTTTAACAAAATTTCTTAAAGTAAAAACAGAATTAAAAGGCACAATTTAAAGGAACTGATACTTTTATTAATATTGAAATGGTTACAAGCTTTTAAAAGAAGAAATACATTAAAACAAAACAATAAGCTAAAAAAACTACACTAATAAGCTGCTAAAATTACTATCAGCTAGATTCCACATCTCTGTGTGAGTGAGCCTCCTTTTATAGATGAGGGGAGAAGGATCCAGAACCTAGAGGAGCGTCCCAAGCCTTCAATCTCGTCCATTCATTCCAAACCAATCATTGGGAGCCCTTGATTTCAGTGCCATAAGATCGTCCAATCAAATTTATCAGCATCGCTAGCGTGGCCTGCCAAAAACGTCATTGCGTGCGTCATATCCATCTAGAAGGGTTAATTTACATTTAAGCTGGGTTAATTGGGTGTCAGAGGTGCAGGGTGAGATTTGGGACTGAGGGTAAATAGTAAAAACCATCTTTCCCGCTTTTCTTTTCTTTTTTTATACTTTGTTTGACCAACTCTTTGACTCGGGTTATAGAAGTTGGGCTTTGACTTGAATTTGGGCCAAGATTAATGGATCAGGGATCTATGGATTGGATTGTTTAATAAAGGCTTAAGGTTTTATAAGTATTATTCTTAATGGGTTGATTCGGCCCAATAAAATGGGTACGGGTTGGTCCATTAAGGGTAAATACACCTTTGGCTTTGATTTCTTGCACTCTTTCCATTCTCGTGCTTGGTTTTGTCCGTATTTGATTTATTTTTGTCCTTTTTGTGACATATTCATACATGCAAGACACAATTAACGAAATACACATATACAATGCATTTTATGTAGTTTTTGGTCATGTATGTGGTCTTTATACTCGTTTTATTTGTAAAAGGATGTGTAATTTAAGCACATACCAAAATCTCCCATACTAAGCTATTGCCGTGTCCTCACGCAATGTCATAAACACACTTAGAAAACCAAAAATGTCAACCCCCTTAGACTATTTACCTTGAAAAGTAGCTAAGTGTTCATCTAAGATGAATTAATAATCAATAGTTTTTGATAAGCCACCGTTTAACCCATTTATATGCATTTTATTATATCATACACTAAAACATTAAGGTCACGGAACAAGAAACTCAAAAAGGAAAAATCATCGTCCCTTGAATTTTCACCGCCCCAAACCAAGCATAAAAAAAATCATGTTAAATACAGAGTTAAGATGCTAACACTACACAAAATACTAATAGTGGAATGCATAGCTAATATTCTGCTCCCTATATTCCTAAAACATCTAAAGGTTTTTATTATTTATTATTATTGGTGATAAATAAATTAATGTCTTATTCACATAAAATAAACCCCGGTTTAGACCACAAATAGTTTGAAATCCTTTCCTAAAGAGACGATATGGTGAGAATAAGGTCCACATTAAGGTTCTAATTTCGCCAGCAATTATAGGGGTTATCCTTTTGTTTCATCCGAAAGAACTCAGCAACGAGTCTAGAGACGGAAGCTTTAATTAGATGAACCCCGAGTCAAAATATGCTTTTATTATATTATGTATTGCAACATTATTAAACCTCGGTCCCTTTAAATAACGCCATATCGGTATGCAAGCCCGACCAAGGTCCAGGAGGTCTTATATCGACCTCGGTATCCTTGACCCATTTTGAATGGCTTCAACATCGGTTGTGAGCCAGCATGATGCAGCAAACTTTTATCATTCTCGAATAATTATTCTTACTTGGGCCTTCTTTTAAGACTTGCCACATCGGTTATGAGCCGGAAAGAGGCAGTAACATTTATCCAGAAAGCCCACAGATTTTATATTATATTAATAATACCCTCCACCCTTTAAACGACTACCACATCGGTTGTGAGCCGGCAAGAGGTAGTGGTCTTATTTCGGCTTCGGTTTATTACATAACTATTATTATTATAGCCAAATTTCAAGTCCTGTGGTCTTTTAAAACAATTTGGCTTAAGAGTTTATTTTAAGCTAAAAGCTGAACTGATTAAGCTAAGGAGATTCAATAAGCAAGTAAAGAACTCAAAAAAAACTAAAACAGATCTAAAATAAGACTCAATAAGCAAATAAGAACCAGAACTAAGCAATATCAAAAAGCTAAAAAGGACAAAAAGCAAATAAGCAGTTAAAAGGAAAAGTGCATAGTTAAGGCTAAATGGCAGATTTAAAACTAGATTATAAGCTACTTAAGCTTTGACTAAGTCTCTAAAAGCTAAAAACAGATTAAGATTGGACTACAAGGAATTCAAATAAGCTGGAAAATAGCATTTCAGAACTAATATAAGCTAGATAAAAGGTTAATGAAAATGACAGTTACACTATGTTTTTGGTTTTTAGAGTTTTTATTAAAGACTAAAAATCTACTTGCAGGCCTAGAAAAATGCTAGCAAATGAAGTTTAAATTCTGAATTAAGCTTAAACAAAATAAGAAGGTATCCCAATAAGCTTGTGCAAGCAAATTCAGAACCTAAAACAACCTTAATCTAGCTTAAAATTAAAATCTAAAACCGGCTTAACTAGAAATTAAGAAAATATGATAGATTATGTCTAAACCTTAAATGGAAAATGCGGGCCTAAAACTCTTTCATTCTAGTGCATAATGAACCATATCAGAGCTAAATCTAAGCCCCAAAACAACTTATAAGCAAAATCTAAATATAAGCAGTTTAAAAAAGTAACAACACCACAGATTCTAAAATTTAAAAGGTAAGACCTTAAAATTAAAAGTTTAACCATAAAAACTTATTAAAACTTATTAAAAGACCTAATTAGAGCTTAATAAATTTAGCTTAAATGCCAAAAAAAGCTCAAGCAGTGGTAACCATAGTTACCACAGCTTGTGCCAAACACCCCCTTAAATTTTCCAAATTCATTTAAAAACTAAAACAGATCAAAATAAGCTAGAATATCTAAAAACAGATTACAACCTATCCCTATTAAGGACTTATAAGTAAAATTTAACACAAAATAAACACTAAAATAAGCTGAGAATCAATTAAGCAGTTTAATCACTCTTTTAAACTAAATCATTATGGAAGCTTAAAACAGATGGACAAAAGCTTAATACTAAATGGAAATAGCAATTATAAGATAAAATAAGCACAAATAAACAAGCAATAAGAACAATTAAACAGGAAATAAGCAAAACAGTATATAAGCAATACAATGAAAATGAAGAGTACCTTGATCCTAGCTCAAACAGGGATCTAATAATGCTCAAAGGAGCTTATCTACAAGCTCCGGCTTGTTAAAAACAAGCTGGTATTATCTATAAGCCCTTCCATGATTGGAGTCATGAATCTTCTTCATTTTCTGTTTATAGATTAAAAAGTTCTCGTAGGCTTGATCCCGGAGTTCATTTAATTCATTCATTTAAACTTTTCGGTGATCACCCGCGATCTTAAGGTCAAAGTTACAATGTTTTAAGGCCCAATAGGACTTGTGTTCAAGTTCAATAAGAAGATGACAAGCCTTTCCGTACACGAGCTTATAAGGAGTGCACCCAATGGGTGTTTTGAAAGCGGTACGGAAGGCCCATAATGCATCATGTAACTTACCGGACCATGAAGCTTTATTTTCATCTATGGTCCTTTCTAAGATTCATTTCAAACCACGATTTGAAACCTCCACTTGTCCACTCGTTTATGGATGATACGCGGTAGAAAGACGGTGGGTAACTCCATACTTAAGCATGACCTTCGCGAATTGGTCATTGCAAAAATGGGTACCGCGATCACTAATTATAGCACGGGGAGTTCCAAATCGGGTAAAAAGAGATTTCAAGAATTTAACAACAACTCGGGCATCATTAATGGGGAGCACTTTTGCTTCAACCCATTTAGATAAGTAATTGACAGCCACAAGAATGTACTTGTTCCCTCGAGAAGACGGGAATGGTCCCATAAAATCGATGCCCCATACGTCAAGGATCTCGCATACTTGAATTGCATTTTGAGGCATTTCATCTTTTTGCGAGATTTTACCTTGACGTTGACAAGCGTCACACCGTGTGACTAAGTCATGGGCATCTCGGTAAATAGTCGGCCAATAGAAACTGGAATCAAAGACTTTCTTAGCGGTGTAGTTCGCACCATGATGTCCCCGGTGGGTCCATTATGACAAGCCGTGAGGATATCAACGGCTTCTTGGCCGTGAACACATCGTCTAATCATTTGATCCGCACAAATCCTAAACAAGTAGGGGTTATCCCAAAAATAATGCCTAACATCCTTAAAGAACTTTTTCTTTTGTTGGGACGACATCCCTTTTATAACGAAATTCCCCGCATGGTAATTTGCAATGTTGGCAAACCATGGGGTACTAGAATCACCATGAAAAGATATCATTCCAAGGGTCTCGAGAGGAAATGTTTCATTAATTTCCTTTTTCTTAAGATCACCTTGATGATGATTTTCTAATCTAGACAAATGGTCGGCCGCGAGATTCTCCGCTCCTTTTTTTTCATGAATAATGAAATCAAATTCTTGAAGTAAGAGAATCCACCAGAGCAATCTCGGCTTAGAATCTTGCTTAGCAAGAAGATATTTGAGAGCCGAGTGGTCCGTATACACTATGGTCTTTGATAAGACTAAGTAAGGCCGGAATTTCTCGAAAGCATACACCACGACTAATAATTCTTTTTCCATCGTAGTGTAATGTGCTTGAGCATCCGTCATGGTCTTACTTGCATAGTCTATAGGCTAAAAATGTTTGGTCTTATGTTGCCCCAAGACTGCACCTACCGCATAATCACTAGCATCACACATAATTTCAAATGATAGTTCCCAATCGGGGGCAACTAAATTGGGGCTTCGGTTAACTTTTTCTTAAGTATATTAAATGCTTCAATACATTATTTCAAGAAAATAAACGGGGTTTCCTTTTCTAGAAGACGGGTCATCGGCCCGGCGTTCTTAGAAAAATCTTGAATAAATCAACGATAGAACCCGGCGTGACCTAAGAAACTTCGAATGCCTTTGACGGAAGTCGGATGAGGGAGTTTAGCTATAACATCAACTTTAGCTTTGTCGACCTCAATCCTGGACTTTGAAATCTTATGTCCTAGAACAATGCATTCTTATACCATAAAATGGCATTTCTCCTAATTTAGAACAAAATTAGAGTCTTCGCACCGTTTTAGCATTTTGTGTAAATGGGAGAGGCATAACGAGAAAGAATCCTCGAAGACCGAGAAATCATCCATGAAGACATCTATTGTTTCCTCGATCATATCGTGGAAAATAGCCATCATGCACCTTTGGAACGTGCCTGGAGCATTACATTAACCGAAAGGCATACGTCGGTAGGCAAACGTCCCATAAGGGCAAGTAAAGGTAGTCTTCTCTTGGTCTTGCGGGTTAATATGAATTTGAAAATATCCAGAAAATCCATCTAGAAAACAATAATATTCGTTTCCCGCGAGTCTTTCGAGCATTTGGTCCATAAATGGCAACGGGAAATGGTCTTTACTAGTCGCATCATTAAGCTTTTGGTAATCTATACAAACACGCCATCCGGTAACTAGTCTTGTAGGAATCAACTCATTATCTTCATTTTCAACTGCGATCATGCCACCCTTTTTAGGCACACAATGAACGGGGCTCACCCACAGGTTATCAAAAATGGGGTAAATTAACTCGTCTTTAAGGAGTTTGACAACTTCCTTTTTGATAACCTCGTGAATTTTTAGGTTCACCCTTCTTTGATGTTGGACTGCTGGTTTGAAGTCATCCTCCATTAATATTTTGTGAGTACTCCCTTAATGTCAAATATTTTCCAAGCGATGACATGCTTGTGCGACTTTAAAACCTTTAGAAGGTGGTCCTTTTCATCATCTTTTAAGTCTTTAGCGATTATAAAGGGTAATTTATCAGTTTCTTCCAAAAATGCATATTCAAGATGAGACGGTAAATCCTTGAGCTCAAGCTCTGAAGGATCATCAATAGAAGATTTAATCATTTTAATTTCCTCAAAATGAAGTTCTTTCGGAGGGATAGGAGATGATGGATCATCATTTAATAACTTCTCGAGTAGAAAAAGGTCTCCATCCGGATTAAAGTCGGCATCATCAATTCCTGGTGGAATTAAATCATTTGTAAGATAATCTTTGATTTCTTCCAAAATGAAGTCACCTCCCTCAAAAGGAGTGAGAGAGGTAAAAGAAGTAGAAAGGATAGGATCTAAAGACGGAGTGGGATTGCCACTTTTAGAACTATTTGAAAAACCAAGCACTTCTTGAGCATACTCCTCACATGAAACGTCGATGACATCGATTCAATTAACCGATTTAGCATCATTGTAGGAGTATTTCGAAGTTTGACCAACTTTAAAGGTTATAGCTTCATCATCAACTCGAAGAGTTAATTCTTCACCGTAAACATAAATCAAAGCATGTGTCGTCCTCAAAAAGGGTCTCTCGATAATTAAGGGAACCCGAGGATCAACAACATAATCAACGACTACAAAGTCGGTCGAAAAATGGAACTTTCCTACTTTTACAAAGACATCTTTGGCAATACCGGATGGACTAGTCGTCGACCGGTCTGCAAGTTCAAGAATCATTCGAGTAGGAGTAAGTTCGGGGAGTGAGAGCTTCTTCCATATGGAAAGAGGCATCAAGTTAATGCTTGCACCAAGATCGGCCAAGGATAAGCATTCAACTATCTCCAAAAAATCACATGGAATAAGAAACTTACCGGGGTCTCTAAATTTTTTGGGCAACTTTTTTAGGATAACCGCCGAACATTTCTCATTCACTGGTGTTTTAGCTAAGTCAAACAATTTTTCTTTATCATTAAGGAGACTTTTAAACATTGAAGCAAATTTCGGCATATGTAGAAGAGCATCCGCGAAACTGAGCTCAAAATGTAATGCCTGAAAGATTTCAATAAATTTCGAAGCTAGATTATCATCTTTTTCACGAGGCTTCTATTTGTTAGCTCTTGAAGGATAAGGTATAAACGGTTTAGGCTTAGGAGCAACAACGGGCTCATCAAATGGATCTTGAATTTAGACTACCATAGGTTGGATGTTTTCGGTACTCGGTTGCATCGTATCCTTTGTCACCTCGGGTTCCTGTTCCACCACCTTAGGAAGAGGAGAGAAAGGAGGTGGAATTGGAGGTCTATCATAAGAAATACCGCTTCGGATGGTGATTGCTTTCAAGTCACCTCTCGGGTTAGCAACGATGTTACTAGGAAGTGAACCCGAGCCTGGAGAAGAAGCGGTATTCATTTGAAAAAAACTACTCATCATGTTCTTAATATCATTCGTTAACTCATTCTTTAACTCATTCTTGAACGCATTGTTCTGTCTAGTCAACGTAGTATCCATCTCTTTCTTTAATTCCGACCTCATATTGCTTATTTGATTTTGCATTACTCTCATATTAACGTCATTTGCCTTTATATAGTTCGAGAGATCGTTTGAAGGTCCAACTTGAGGCGGAGCTTGATAATTCTGGTTACCTTGATTGAAATTATTTCCTCGGTTTTGATTATAACCTTGATTTTGATTGAAACGGTTTTGATTATTTTGCATGGGAGGAAAACCATGTGGTCCCATTTGAGGACGATATCCTTGATTCTGATTATAGGTTGATGCGCTGCAGAAGCATTGAAAGTGTTGCCATCGACGGCAAGACACTCATAGTAGGGATGCGGTCCCCTACAAGTCACACAACTTTCAGAAATTACTTTAACGGTCTCTAGAGGCGAGGTCTTAACATGACGAAGCATAGCATTAACAGCATCAGTAAGAGCGGCCATTTTCAATGGACATGTCGTGGTAGAAGAAGAAGTATTAGCACTCACTTTGGAAACAACCGGTTTGTTTCGTGAGTTGCGAACTTTTGACTTATTTTTTATAATTGTCAAAGCATCCCGAGGAGTTTTAGTCAAAAGATTACCACCGACGGCGGCATTAAAGGAATCTTGATCGGTTGGGTTTAAAGCATTGTAGAAAGTATCAAGTTGATGTAATTCCGTAAATCCATGATGTGGGCATGCACGGAGGATATCCTTGAAATGGTCCCATGCCTCACTAAACGTTTCCTCAAACTTTTGTTAAAAATTTGTGATTTCATTTCGGAGATTTGTAGTTTTGGAAGGAGGAAAGAATTGATTAATAAACATTGAAACAAGGTCTTCCCAAGTAAGAATAGAACGATGGGGTTCTTTTTCGAGCCAAATTCGGGCAGCCCCTCGATAGAAAATGGAAAAAGCATAAGCTTAATCGACGAATTAGGCACATCTTTATACTTAATCGTTGAAGTAATCTTGTTAAACCAACGAATGTGAGCATGAGGATCTTCTTTCTCAAATCCGTAAAATTGTTTTGAAGTTACAAGATTTAGAAGTCCGTGTTTAAGCTCAAAATTCTCAGCGAGAATAGCGGGAATAATGATAGCATCTCCGTAACCCTCAGTAGGTGCTTGGAGTAATTTCGCCATAGTACGTTGATTGGCCATCGTAACTACGAAAGTTTCTTCAAGAGAAAACGGTTCGACTCTTTGCTTGGAACGTCTACGATTACGACGTTTCGGAGTCGTTGAAGATTCAACAATTAAATTCGATGAAGAGCGGGTGCTCATGCACTAAAAAATAAAATAAAATAAAAAGAAAAATATTTTTGTAACCGATAATCGAACAAGTGTACGGTAGCTCTTTAGAAAACACACAAAGAAGCGGAGGAGCGGGTAAGCGCAAAGCGTTTTAAAAACCTTCTCCTTTCGGGTCGAATATCGTAGGATCAACCCTCCTTATACCTCTCTAAAAGTTTGTAATCTAAAGGTGAGCCGATTTCACAAGTGACACAACGGTTGTTTTTGTTGTTTTTTTAATTTTTTTGGTTTTTAAAAAATACTTTAGGAAAAGTATTTTTGGTTTTTCTAATAAATCTACGAAAATAAATCGAGAAAAATAAAATATTTTTGTATTTTTTAGTTTTATATAAAAGAAAATAATAAAATGATAACTTAACGAGGAAGGGTCTTCAAAACACTAATCTTAAAACTTCAACGCAATATTCGTTACACACCTCCCCGACAACGGCGCAAAAAATTTGATTACGGGCAAAATAGTATATATAATATATTTATTTAACTAAAATACCAATTATCAAATAATATAAGAAATATTCCGTTAAGAAATGAAAATCACTTTAGAAAAAGTGATGACCAAATCTTCCCGAGTCGTATCCCGACGAAGCGTGAATTGAGAAACGGTTAAGTTCGTAATCGCGTGATTTGAATAGACAAGATTTGATTTGGATTTTATTTCCATTTATGAAATGAAAAAACAATTAAAGGCAAGCAAACAAATAAGACAAATAAGGATTTAAGCTAAAAATGACAACGGGAATTCTAAAACGTGACTTAAAAACCTAAATAATAAAATTTTACCCTTAAAAATGCAAATCTAATTTTTAAAAGTCCCAAATGATTAAAAATAATTTTAGAAAAAAGAATTGTATTTTTTTTATTTTTATTTTATTTTTATGAATTAAAAACTATTTTAATATAGAAAATTAATTAAAAATAATAAACTAATTTATAAAAATTTGGAAAAATTACTAAAAGTACTTTAGACTATTACTAAGATAATGGTAAAAAGAAAAACCAGATAAGCACTTGATATAAGCAGTAAATAAGTTGAATAAGCTTATAAGCATAAACTGTTAATAAGCCTTATAAACTAAATGGCCTAAGGGTCTAATGAAAAAGACCCAAGGGAGCAATGGTAAGAGTGTGTGTGTGTGTGAAGGCAAGGTCGCAGGTTCAAGTCCTGGACCTTACCTTTTTGAAAAACATTTTTTTTATTTTTCTTTTAAAAACTGTTAAAGAACAAGCTAAATTAGCAACTTTTAAAAATGGTATTTTACTAAAACTTAACTTTAAGCTATGAAAAAACTATTTAAAACAGACAGTTTTAGAAAACTAGCTAATGACTATTAAGCAAAACTGATCGGTTTTATTTAGATTCAAAATCAACTAGAATCCTAAATAAGCTTAAACAGACCAAGTCCTAAACCTAATAAGCACCTAGGATAAAAAATAAGCTAATATTATATGCTAAAAAACACTGAATAGCTATTAAGACAGCATACATTGAAAACAGATTTAAAAGACAAAAACCACTTTTTAGGCTAAATTTTTAAGACTAATAAGCAATCATAATAAGCTATAAAGCAAAAACAGATTAAGATTGGACTACAAGGAATTCAAATACGCTGGAAAATAGCATTTCAGAACTAATATAAGCTAGATAAAAGGTTAATGAAATTGACAGTTACACTATGTTTTTGGTTTTTAGAGTTTTTATTAAAGACTAAAAATCTACTTGCAGGCCTAGAAAAATGCTAGCAAATGAAGTTTAAATTCTGAATTAAGCTTAAACAGATTAAGAAGGTATCCCAATAAGCTTGTGCAAGAAAATTCAGAACCTAAAACAACCTTAATCTAGCTTAAAATTAAAATCTAAAACTGGCTTAACTAGAAATTAAGAAAACAGGATAGATTATGTCTAAACCTTAAATGGCAAATGCAGGCCTAAAACTCTTTCATTCTAGTGCATAATGAACCATATCAAAGCTAACTCTAAGCCCCAAAACAACTTATAAGCAAAATCTAAATATAAGCAGTTTGAAAAAATAACAACACCACAGATTCTAAAATTTAAAAGGTAAGACCTTAAAATTAAAAGTTTAACCATAAAACCTTACTAAAACTTATTAGAAGACCTGATTAGAGCTTAATGATTTTGGCTTAAATGCCAAAACAAGCTCAAGCAGTGGTAATCATAGTTACCAATGCTTGTGCCAAACACCCCTTTAAATTTTCCAAATTCATTTTAAAACTTAAACAGATCAAAATAAGCTAGAATATCTAAAAACAGATTACAACCTATCCTTATTAAGGAGTTATAAGTAAAATTTAACACAAAATAAACACTAAAATAAGCTGAGAATCAATTAAGCAGTTTAATCACTCATGGAAACTTAACTAAAACTCAAAACATATAATGAAATACTTAAAACTAGAACAAATTAGCTAAATGTAGACATAATAAGCACAATCAAAGAAGGATTAAGCACAAATAAGCAGAGATTAAGCAGTGACAGAAAATAAGCTTTAAAAGGGATTTTGGAACTTACACAAGCCTTTGCTCAAAACAAGGCTAATTCATGCTTATTTAGAGCTTATCAACAAGCTCCAGCTTGTTTAGAACAAGCTGGTATGGTCATATAAGCCCATCCAGGTTTGGCTTATCTTCAAAATAAGTTGAGGTGATTTAAGAGTGAGATTTTTAAGGTGATTGTTATAATCAGTTAAAGCTTTTGAAGGCTTAACTGAATGAAGAGCTAGCTTATTAGGTATTAGAGAGCTTATTAGAGCTTATTAAGTTGTATCCAAACACATGTTTAACAAGTTTTCTTAAAGTAAAATAGAATTTAAAGGCACAATGTAAATGAAACTGATAATTTTATTAAAATTTAAACGTTTACAAGCTTTTAAAAGGAGATTTACATTAAAACAAGGCAATAAGCTAAAAGATTACAATAATAAGCCACTAAACTAAATAATAAGCTAATAACTAGACTATCTTCTTTGTGTGAGGAGGCCTCCTTTTATAGTGAGGAGAGGAAGGATCCAGAACCCTAGGATGCTCCCCAATCTTCAATCTTGTCCATCCAATCCAAACTGCCTCAAAAATCCTTTCATCATAGCCCTTGGATTAAGTGTACGTCACATCCTCCAATCATTGGCCTTAGGATTGCCAGCGTGTCATTAGATTGTCAGGCGTGTCAGGGGCTTCTAGAAGCATACGCGAGCGTGGGTGAATGGGTGAATTGCTTTAACCCTGTGTGAGAATGTGTTGATGGTGAAAATGGGAGGGAAGGGAGAGACGGTAAACAATATATTTGACTTGTTGACCCTGTGTGTTTTATAAGTTTGACCGAGTCAAGGTTATAAAAGGTGTTGGGCTTTGGCTTAATCTTGGGCCAGGAATGGTTTATGGATTTATAGGACTATGGATTTGGACTTAATAAATGGATTTGGTTTATTAAGGATTTAGGCTAGGTTTAGTATAGATACAATGTTAATGGGTTGACCTGGCCCATTAAAATGGGTACGGGTTGGCCCATTAAGGATGTATACGCCTTCGGCTTCGGCTTTCCGTGCTCTTTCCATTTCCGTGCTCGGTTTTGTTCGTTTGGCTTTGTTTTTGTCCTTTTTATGATATATCCATCCCTGCAAGACACAATTCACGAAATACACATGTACAATGAATTTTTGGTCATTATTGGTCTTTTAAGCTCGTTTTATTAGGTAAAAAGTATGTGTATTTAAGCACATACCATGAAGTCATCAACAATAGTTAAGAAATACCTAAAGCCCTCCCTGCTAGTCACTTTATAAGGACCCCAAACATCAAGATGAACAAGTTCACCAAGACAAGTAGATTTATGTTCACTTATAGGAAAAGCATCTCTAGTTTGTTTTGCCTTATGACAGACTTCACAAGGACTGTTGTGATCAACATTTGACAAGTTTAAAGAATTTTTTAGTAACTTTGAGACCTAATTAGCAGGGTGACCCAACCTATTGTGCCAAACTTCTTTAGATACATGACGGACCAAAAACTTACTTTGATTACTAACATCAAACTTATCACAATCAACATCAAATATATATAGACCAGCAGACTCACTACCAGTCCCCAGAACTTTCTCCTTTTTCAAATCCTGAATAAAGCATTTAGTTTCAGCAAAACAAACACTCAACTAAGATTTCCAATATGCACAGACAAAAGACTAACAAGATATTCAGGAACAACCAAAACATCAAAAAAGACAACATTATTATTTAATCTAAGATTTCCAATATGAGTAATCTTGGCTAATGTACCATTGGGATGTCCAACAATAAGTTTAAGGTCTTGATGTGTGTTTTGCAAGCTTTAAATTTATAATACTAGAAATAACGATTTTTACTAAAAACACAACAAAGGGTAAGTATACCCTTTCGTGTATAGTATAACTTAGGTAAGTCCAGGTCATCCCAAGAGAATTGTAGTTTTCATAGTTTGTAATGAAGGTGCTAAGGCTAAAATGATTGTCACTTATCAAATTAACCAAAACGTGCATATATCGAATATTGTAAAGAAAGCGATTAAGAGATGATGAAAGCAAAGAACTAAAGTATGTTTGTTTAGGCAATGATCACTAAGATAATGAGTATTTAAGATAGTGATTATAAGTAAAGATAACACAAGTTACAAATCCTTTCGGCCTTTAAATGTAACTAGTGATTATATTGATTAATAACAACAAATCCTTTCGGCCTTTATAAGTTATTATAACCAATATAATAAGTGGAATGATAGAACACATATATAAAGAACCCTTTCGGCCTATATTCTTATATAAAATATGTTTTACCAATTCAATAAACACATATCCAAACGCTCCATATCAAAGATCACATGTGGCCCAAGCATACACAAGACCACTACTCCATAATCAAATAAGTAATACACATATTTAACTCATAAAATTTAGAAACTTTCATATCAAAAGATAATAAAAGTGTACCAAAGTTATAAGATCAAAAGATGGAGATTACAAGCTTTTTCAACTGAAAAATATTATCAATAACCCAAGCTATTGATTCCTATTCCCAAATCATTAAGGTGTTGTCACCACACTTGTAGGATAAGGAAATAACAAGCCAATATCATCCGGCACGGCTTTGATTGAGTGAAAGTATGATCAAGAGATGTTGTGGTACCAAGGGTTGCTTAGATCAAAGGTTTGTTAAGCCTTAATCCCCAAAAATCCCTATATTAAGTGGTGTAATCGAACTAGATCGATTTGTGTGAGATTATGTGAAATGAGAGACCCAAAGAGGCTTTTTATAGGCATCCTAGGGTCCGAAAACCACCGCACATTATTTATTGTGCGTTGCACTTTGCTTATGTCGGTTACAATCATTAATGCTGGTGAAGTGCGCCCACTTATTTAAAAGTGCGACGTACTTGGGGCATTTTCAGCTTTTGGACAAAAGATCAAAGCTGTAGAGAATTCTTTCCCGGTCGCGTGGCTGCCAGAATCGCGTCAATCTGAGTTCGTATGCTCAAGTTATGGCCAAAACAGTAGACATGTGTCGGGAGATCTTTAACTCGAGTTGTTTCTTCATTTCAGCTTCAAATCTTCGTGTATTCTTTCGTTTTCTTCCACGACACGTATCATGAACCTATAATAGCAAATATAGTGTATTAAGTATCAAAAGTTCTTATAATTACCAAAATAGATATATAAAAGCACAAGTAACGCATATAGAAATATATATAATTTGAGCGTTATCAAATTCCCACACACTTAAACTTTGCTTGCCCTCAAGCAAATCTAAGAAAAGAAATTTAGAAATAAAAGTCCTAAATGACAAAATTAGGGAAAATTTTAATTTTTTTTTTTGAAAATATCAAAAATATTGTTGGTTTTATTATAAATAAGCGCAAAAGACGCAAACACCCCCCACACTTAACGGTTTGCTTATCCTCAAGCAAAATAAAGAAAAAGAATTAGCTTTACAAAATAAAAATGGAATTATGAAAAATATTTATGGATTTTAATATGCGAAAACAGAGATGTTTGACAATACCGAATGATTCTCAAGCGGTTATAACATGACTAAGCACCTCACGAATAAGGAAAGTATAATTCACTCAAACACTCATATATGATGTAATAGAGGGTAAAAGGGAAATCACACTCAATTGCTCAGACATGATTCATTAAGTTACCATAGGCTTATACAAGAAACAAAACTGCACCGACATGGCGTAAGCACCAGGTATAAATATCAAAAGAGGACTTTTATTCGGGTTGTAACGTTAGGCTCAGGGATAATAAGGGCGTGGATAAGACATGGGTAATATATACTATAATTGGTTTTATAATTATAATACATGTCGATAAGTCCAAGAAACCCATGTTGCTAGTTACGAAATACTACAAACCCGAGAGGTTATCAAATGACTCAACCTCTAAATTGTACAAACAATATGCCTCACATTAGCTTTTATTCATACTTTACTTTTTTTATATTTTTTCTTTCTCTTTTTTTTTATTTTTTATACTTTTTTTTCATCATTATTTTCTTTTTTTTCACAACTAACAATTGCCCCACACTTGAGATAAGGATACACCACAAAAAATACGAAACACGAAGTCTGCAGTATTCATGTGCGTTAAAATGGCACAACACTTATAGCAAAGTGCGAGCAAACTATAAGCAAAAATCAATCAATCATACCAAGCAACTAGCAACCAACCATAGACTTTCGTCAAGGGGTAAGGCTAGGCTAAAGGTTATATATTTTTGTATTTTTTTAGTGGATGAGAAAAATAAATAGAATGGCTCAGCATGTTTAAACTAGGGGTATCTAGCACTAAAGATGAGTGCTACATAAGGGTTTATATATGGGTGGTTAGCTAATCAGTGTAATTAGCTATGTTAAATGGATCGGCTAATCTATTATAATATAAGACTCAGTTTTTATAATAAATGTGCAGTAGTAATGAGTTGTGGCATTAAGTATCGTAGCCTTTTAATTTGCCCAACACAAAGGCTTCCTGCGGTTATATATGCACTATGGAGTATTAATGATGGGGAGTTTTAATGGCCCTCTATACAAAATACGCAGCTCAAATCAATAGAAGATCAAGAGACTTCATCTTCCAAACTGATATTGTGGAGTATTAATGATGGGGAGTTTTAATGCCCCCCTTCACATGTTATAAAGATGAAACGAATGGAATGGTATACAAAGAGGCATGATGATTTAAGTTTTTAATTAATTGCAATTATTTGAAGTCTTTGTATCAGTTTTTTTGTTTTACATATTTTTTGATTGTGAAATTAGGATAAACATATGCCCCTTGCTTAAAATGGGGCAAACAGAACCTTCTCCTTTGTATCAAGGTTCATCCTGATGATGACACCTGTCAAAAAACGCTTCAGATCATCATCATCGGAGGAGAATAAGAAGATGAAATCGCAGATTATGATGAGATTAAAGCTATTCGATAGAAACTTATGCTTGATTTTCATAAAGAGGTAGGTAAGATCAAAGAAAGCATAAGAAAAGGCCTAGAGCTCTTCACAAACAATTACATGTAAGTTATTTTATAAAAATAATGTTTATAAATTTATTTTTATGAATTTTTAATTAATTAGTTTTGTTTGTTTCCTGGATTGTGGCTAATGGAGATAACGCCATATTTGTATAAAGTACCAGAGGAGATCTAGACCGCAAAGGTAACCATAATGACTTGCACTTAGTAATTTATGAAGTACTGTCTTTTAGTCGACTTTTTGACTAATGTATTGTTTAAATTTTTGCAGAGGCAACGTTTAGGGATAAAAGGAGATGTGTTACTTATTGGGGTAGTTTACAGCGTTTGATGAGGCATGTTGCCGATGATGAGGCTTGCCGATGCAGGGTAATAATAATATATATATATCCATTATAATACAACTCTATCTTGATTGATTATAGTTTATCCCATTCTTTTGAATTAAATGGTTAACTTTGACCTCATGTAATGCTGTTTTATTCGATTATGAATATTTAAGATATACGTTTAATCCAGTCCTAGCCAAGGCCCAATCCACAAATGCAATTGGTGATTTCTGGGAATTCTTCCTACCTCTGCAGCAATTAGTAACTTCTAGAGTTGGGTTGTCTCCAATTTTAGGAAATCCTGGCTCTTGGATTACAGGTTTAGCCAAAAACATTGGTGGTCGCAGTAGCCTCGGAAGAAGCATGAGCTCTGGAGGAGGATTGTCAATCCCATTCCTTACTTCTCGATTAAATCTAAACACTAATAGCGGGTTTGGAAATTTAAGTGTGCAGGGATCGAAAAAATAATGGGTGGTATGCTTCAACAAGGTTATTCTATCCTAATGCAGCAGGTAATATTTTCCCCATTCACTCTTTCAATATTCGCAATCAAAATTATTAATATACTTTGACTTGGTGTTATGGATAAGTTGGTGTTACATGGCAGTGTGATGTGGCGTGATACCTTGGTAATACTTTGACTACTGAGATTTTTTTAACATTTGTTTTGCTCTCTACATATAATAAGAGTAGAAAATTTTCACTTTTAACCATTATCAAAATAAACGGCTTCATGGATGGTACGGTGCTATTCAAAGACTATTGCAAAGGTCGCAAAATTATATGTTGTATAGGCGGCGCACCCAAGTGATCGTCAGTTATCGTCATCATTTGCTTGCTTGGTGAGTTTCCCTTATTGGTTCTTTATATGATTAAATTTGTGCATTCAACTTTCATAGTGTCTTCAGGTTCCTTTAGCGTATCATGCTATAATTGAAACCAAAACAGTAACAAAACTGCTTTTGCTTTAAAAGAAGTGGATTAGAAGAAAAGGCATATCATAGGAAAGTAGTAGGAGTTAAGAAATAAAAGTAGGCGTCAATGTTAGAAGGGTGGGTCTGATCTTGGTAGGCCACTGACATGGGTTTCGCCTCATTCTTTGCTCAATTACCTTTACCGATTTTGTATGGATTTTAGTTGGTGAGTGAAAAATGTCCCTATATTTAGGCGTTCAACAACAATTGTGAGAAGTTAGATATTTAAAATATTTATGGCGTGACTAGAGTGCATTTTTTATAGAACCGATGCTGAGGGGTGTTTGGATTAGCTTATTATACGCGTCTCTTCAAGGTGTATCTAAGTAAAGCGTGTCATATATGATCACAACAGCTCTCTGTGGTGAACTCAACGCGTGTCATTAAATATCCATTCTTAGGAAAAAAATATGTGTTAGTTGCACTGCATCTTTGTTACTGATTTTTTGTAATTTACAGGCCAAGATTCAAGATTCCCGCATCTGTCTTGATGCCTATTGCACGTATATTGGCAAATTCTGCAAGTCCCACACCCACTTTGATTATTCTTTAACACTTACTTTCAAATGTGACAAAGCGCTTATTGCATTGATTCCTATTGCATTGTTTCTATACAATAGGATTCACTAACTGGAATGAAATGGCAACAAATTTCGACGTAGAATCACATGAAACCATGGAAAAGCCACTCTATAGAGAACCTAGGGGTGTAGAAAAGTGAGTTTAAACTGATAAACCCAGAAAATCAAATCAGGATGAGACTGGAACCGGTTCAGTTCTCGGTTTTAAACTCTTAGAGCACCACTTTTCGTTCTAGAGTTATTTAAAAACCGGTATTTGGTTCATCGTGGTCAGTCCAGAAGCACTCTGCTCTTTTTTATGAACAAATCTGTACACTTTAGGTATGAAATGACTTTGTGTTTAACTATTTATAATTTTATATTAGTTCTTTAAATTTAGAAAATGCTGAGTTTGTGCTCAGTTCAGTGTTTTGCTTCAGGCCCAACGGGTTTGGATCTAAGTTTGGTTTCAGGTTTGATTAGTATTTAAAATTGATGTGTGTATGTTATTTCTCTTCAGATGCATAAAGGCGTATTCGTAGCATATGGGTTCACAAACAAGACGGCGTACCTTGAACTGTGTGTACGAACCAGGTGTGTTATTTTAAAATTAGATGATTATTGTTGACATCAGTTTTGTTATACGTTAGGTTAGTAAGCACTGCTTCGAGAATATGAACTTTGGTTTAAAGCTATTAGTAATGGTGTAGACATAATGATGAAAAATGACCTTTCCTTTTGTTATTTATCTTAATCATATTAACACCAATTCTTTGGTAGCTGTAGAAACGATGCTAATGAAGCAAGATTGCAGTACTTGAAAGACTTGGCTATTGAATTGAAGGTAGAAGATGATGCAGAGTTCTAAAACAGTGACCTACAGGTCTGTATTACTTGACATAACATCCAGTTGTTGCTCCCATATATCACTTGAGTTTGCAAAATGGTAGGGATAGTGGGTCGGAAGTGAGTTAAAACCGTTCGAGGTCGGCCTATCTATAGTCACTTTTCTTTTGTTTTTTCACTTCTATAAATATTTAATGTGCTAAATAGGATGATAGGAACTATGTGATTACAAGATAATCCAACTCATCTGCTAACAAAAGGCGATTAAGTAGGTTTTTGTAAATTTGAATACACTTTAGATGACATCCAAAGCTAAATTCAGTGTGGGAAAATTTCACCGTGTTCAATTTGTCATTAATACTATAACTACTACTTTTATTGCCATGATTTTGTTAGATAATTCATTGTTATTTCTATACCTATTAATTTTATCTTAGTATGGTACTTAAATGATAATTTGTAGGTAATGGCCTAAAAATCTATAATGATGACGTGTTTTAGTTATGGCTTGCAGATCATGTTGATTATTCAAAGAGGCGACAAACAAAGCAGGGTATCTTGGTGCGAGCAGGGTCCAACCTGTTCAACGACCTTCATGGATCCCACCTCAGCCACCTCCAGTAGAAGCAGCAACTGCTATAATGCAACCCAAGAAGTCACCATATGAAAAAGAACAGCAAGTGATGATCACTTCTTGGCGGGTTCAACAAAGTTAACTGATGAATTACACCAGGTCACAAGAATGTCTGAATCAGGAGGTATGTGGACCGATGTTGGTTCGTCGCTTTCATGTAAGTAAGTTTGATTTATAAGCTAATCCACTATTATAGTGCTACATCTAGGCACATCTGCTTGAGTTTGTTAGTGGTAAAATTTATTGATAGCAGAACCTTAGTTGGTAGTTTTAACGTGCCAAATGAGTAGGAGTACATTAGAAAGAAAATGAGCCAGCTCAAAGATGTATTGTACATGATTGTTGTCGCTTATGTTGTATTTAAAATATTGCAAATAATATCCGAGTTTCAGTTCCTGTTGTTCCCAATCAACATTTGCAAACAGGTTTTTAGACTCTTGAATGACAGGAAATTGGTTTGTAGTCACAGGGCAAAACTAACAAGTTTTGTGTTGTGTATTCATTTGCTATTTAACTGCCCTTGCTTATTTTCTGACAATATATAACAATTCTCATTCATTTGTACTCTACTTGGAGGATCATATATGTTTTTCAATGTGTTATTAAGCTTCTCAGACGCCCCTTCCATTACTGCTTGCAAAAGTGTGTGAGAGTCATCCAATATTTTTCCCGGTTTTTTAGGTCAACCAGAGTAACCCATTTGCTAAATCGGGTCATGTGCGGTGCAAAAGTATTTGACTAACCAGGGATCGGGTAGAACCATATATGTTCTATGTAAACAATGGGTTTTTTAATAAAATAAAAACAACCCAGCCTAAACTAAACCCTCACACTCCTTACAAAGCACAAACTAAACCCTTTAAACTTAATATTTAAGCATACAACCTTACACAAACTAAATCCTACAACTACCCCCAAAACATTAAATAAACCGTCACATTCCATAAAAAGCACAACCTAAACCCCTTACACTTAACTTTTAGACATAAAACAAGCCTACACTTCATTTTTATTTACCACAAATTAACAAGCTCAATACGGGCTTTGTTCAAAGTTAGAGCATTTTATAGAAATAATGTGCATTAGGTGTTTCATACACTACTCAAATGAGAAAAGCAACTTACCCCTCTTTTATAACTTTAGTACAATTGAGATGAACTTTAAACTATAACAATTGTAACAGGATGGTAACAATAACATTTTTGCCACAAACCAAGCCCGGTGCAACGCACGGGTGTGGTCAGGCCTCGTTTGGTTAATTCCTAAGTTGCCTCTTTATCACATAAAAATACCTATATCACGCGAACGTGATCTCACTGCAGTCTCGTAATGATTTAACAAGCACAAGTTCTAGAATCAATAAATCACCGGCACACTCATAATCAAAAGAATCAAGCATAAAATATGTATGCTATATACAGGCTCAAAATTATCACATATTTACTAGAATGGTTATAAATGTGCAAGTAATGTCATTGATCTCAAGTCGGATCTGCTCTATCAATCGGGACACATCTCCGAATTCAAAAACTTTATTTATTTATTAACTAAGTTTTATTCTAATATATTAACCTAAGTGGCAAAAGAATTTAAAAATAAAATTAGATTTTTAGATTACCGAGGGCGAACAAAAGTATAAACTTTTAATAATGAGTCTAATTTTTCAAATTCATTTCCCCCACACTTAAGTTGAGCATTACACGTAATCGGAAAAATAACTTAGAAGTAGGATAAGCGAGAAAAACAAATATAAGAGAAACGAACTTCCCGGGGCTCATAAACGTTCGGTTGAATTCTAAAAGATATGGCGCAAAACGTCGAATATACGACGTGAATACTAAAATGCCATAGATGTGAATTCAACCATATATAATATACCGATCCAAATATATCACATCCCCAAGTTGATAATTTACCAACCACCTATCCAAGCTCACCTGTTTTTTTAGGTCTGCCAAAACTCCAAACTACAAAATCGGTAAAATACTAAAGCGCACTTTCTACGCAAAACGGTTGCAATTTTGCTAGCAACAAGCCTTTAAACCCCTTGGTTTTCCGAGTGGATGAGTTATAGTCTCGTGAGGGTTTTCAGCGAACACACCCACAAAGTTCAAAACATTTTTTCATTACAGAAATCGAGAGAAAAAACAGGGCTCTATGCGCGACATACTAAAAAACTGCAAAGTTTTTGTTTTATATATATACTAGCTTCAATGCCCGCCCGTTAGGCGGCGAGCTTTAAGATTTTATTCAAAAACATTTACATTTTGATAGTTGTTTGATATTGTTTTTGGTTGTTCCAACTATTGTCTATCATTTAGATAACTTGGTCGGATTTTTGTGTTATCATTTACGACACATAGTTGTTTCAGTGTTGTTTTTAGAATTAAGCGATGGTTGATGTAACAAAACAAAGAAAACTAATTTATCATAGCTAAGTGATTTTATAGACTACATATTGTGAAACTTTTGCAGACCAATTACTTTTAAGTCCAAGGCCTGACACACTTTAAATACAAAATGAAGGAAATTAAAAAAACAAACGAAAGCAATTTGATATTTGAAAGAACATCATGCACGAGGCCATACACGAAGCTCAAAACCCATTTACATAGTTGGCAAACGATTTAGGACCAATGCATTCACACTTTAAACTTTGCACCACCACCAAAAAAATGCAGATTTTTCTATCGCTACACAGCCTGGAATCAACCCAATCCTATAAATAAATGAATTTATATTGATACCTCTATACAGAGTAATGTCAGCTAATGCCTACATCTAGTTTGCATTCGAGCTACGATCGATTTGTAATTATCACCTCAGATAAGTTTGTTTTGAGTATAAAAAAGGTCAACTCTTTTCTCAATCAACTCTCTTCATTAGGCATGGGTGGGGTTCCTTCAAAGACATCTTTTATCACCATTTGGGCTCACAAACGTCCTAGCCTTACAAACATTTTTTTTTTTTTTTTTTACATTACTAATTTGTAATTCCAAAATGGCCTTTCCTTCCTTGCAACACCAGTTTCCATATTGAAACAATGACCACCATTTAGATACATGATTTAAACAGGTTATGTATTTATGCCAAACAAAGCACGTAAAATTTTATTAGAGGAAGATAAGTAAAAAAAAAGACATAATTATGTTACTTGTGGCTCCAAGCACTCTTGTTTTTTTGGTAAATGTGAAAGAACTAATGCTGAAATTCAAATGCAAAAAGTGAAACCTTGAATTTCCTGTAGTTCCAAAGTCACTCTCTCAGCAGTGATGATGAAACTACCCTTGCACGTCTATAATAAAATAATTTAGTTTCCAGGATTCAAATCTATAGCTAAATAGTAAATCATTTTATTCAAAAAGTTTCGCCTAATAAGATTTTGTAGTATTTGGAGTTAATTGCATTCCTCATAAAATTAGGGGTGGTTTGCAAAAAACACCCGGAAAGATGAAATAATGCATTTAAGGGATTGCGAGAGAACCATTTATTAGAAAAATAAATTTTCGAATAATGTAGCTGTTGCAAAACGCTTATTCTGATAGCAAACGGTTGAGGTTTTATAAAAAAAAACTATGTACCTAGCCAAAACATTAAACTTGAGTTTGTTTCTTCTTTTATAAAAGGCACGCATACAATATCTTGAGGTTACATACCAAGTGTCTTTCCCTATTCGGTAAGTTGCTTATTTAGACGTTCTCTTCTTAGGAGTGATCGTGGACAGAGAAAGTGGTGCACCCAAAGGATGTGGCTCTTTCTGTTCTCTTGCGAAAGCAAATGCAGTTAACAACTCCAACCAGCCCAGGGGAATTTTCATTCAACGGTATTCCAATAACCTATAACATGTCATAATCCTGAGTTAAAAGCGGGAACTGGAAGACATTTTAATTGCAATTATACAAAGTAATACTAATTCAAGAAATAAACTCAATATCTGATACTTACGTACAGCTTGTGCAAAGTTGATTCAAAATTTTTGTGAAGCAGTAACAGATTTACTCAATAATGAAAAGTTATGAATACCTTTTCCCTAAGCAATAACAGAACTTGGGTTGTGTTTTTATTTCATTCAACATGTTGGAAAATCAGCCCCAAAGTCTATACTAACGCATACAACATCCTAACTCATTTAAGTTTTAAGATTTACATTTGTAACAATTGATAAAGCATTCATTATTTATTAAAATGTGCAAAAGAGTTAGAGATATGGTGTTCATATGTCAACCTGACGAGCCCAATGTCGATGGGGTATGGGGTACTATAAGTGACATATTTTAACCCTTTTTACGTGTTCCATAATATGTTGAGCCACTCATCTTGCCACCGTAAGTTAAAGTATTCATCCACATACCCTGAAATCAATCGTCTATCTATATGATAAAGCTTATTTTACTGTACAATGCAGCCATGGTAGCTCTAACTGAAGCTATTTGCTGGAAGGTAGTAGCTAAAAGCTTTGATTCATCTAGAATAGGGTTGGCTATATATGAGAAGCCGGTTTCTTCTTCGTGTTATGAATTACCTAAAAAAATAATACACCCCTATGTCATGAGAACACCCGGGCAAAAGCTTCCTGGTAAGCAATAACATTTGAGTATCATAACTATTATATAGTCATAGTCATAATCATCATTATCTTCGTTGACATTTAGGTATACACCCCTTGATGGCTGCATTTTCCCAATTCCATAAACAAATAAATGGCCACCTTGGCTTCAAAGGCTCAAGACTAAACCTTCAAGTCTTTCAGTTGTGCCGATGCTAAACTAATCTTTGATGACAATACCAGACGCTAGTCTGAACTTGTTACAAATGTCTACATAGGAGGCCTAGGTGTAAACTGGTCAAGTGTGAGGAATGTCATTGGTACATGAATGCGGCGTTAAGAAGGTTAGTTTATCTTGTATAGGTTTCTTGATTTCCTAATAACAGGTTTCTCCAGATGTGGCAAGATGAGTAGGGTGGGTATAGAAAACCTGTTTGGGCTAAAACGGGCATTAGAGTAGTACATGCCATGTCGGGTTGACTCTCAATTACTTATCTTTGTCCTTTCTTTTTACTAATTATCATAAAAACTAATGATTTTATTTATGAATACACAAATTTTTAAAATTGTAATAACATCAAGTTGGCTTATAGTCTAAAACCAGTGGCACTTTAGTGAGATAAAGTTTATGGGACATGTATGGTAGAAAAGTTGGCTCATAGTCAAGACCTAGGCCGCGTTGAAAAGTTGACTAAAATATGATTTTGCAAAAATCATGTATCTCTTATTGTGTTAGTAATTCTAAGCCTGCATATAGAGGAGGATTAAAAAAGAGTTGATGGCATGTAGTTATGTTTTCGGATAAGTGTTCATCTTGATTTTTTGTTTACGTATATGTAATGTAACGTGGAGGTGCAAACCTGTACCTATGCCGGGAAACAACTTCTTTGATGCTCACAACGTGGAATTGCTTATTGTTGTCCTCGACCAGCCATCAGGGCAGAACAGCATCATAGAACTTCAGCACTATTTACTTCGTAATACTTTTAAATTAGCCCCTCTCTACTTTCTTTTCATCTGGTTCAACGTACTGAAACTTTTCTTATCGGGTCCATTTATTATAACCCTTGCCAGCATCGCCGTCCTGTGTTTCATTCATTCAGAGCGGATTCGGAGTTAGCGTTTATCCCTCTTCCACCTTTCTTTCTTACTGGTTCAACATACTTAAACTTTTCTTATCGGGTCTTAGTATACCCTTGCCAGTACTCATGTCCTATGTTTCATTATCAGAGCTGATTCGAGTAGTGTTTATAGCCCTCTCCATTTTCTTTATTATCAGGTGGTAAAGGTGGCTATTTCAACCTACCTAGTTACAACATAGTTGATTCGAGTAGCGCTTATCAGGTCAAATAGATACTTATTGTCCAGCTTATAAAAACAATAGCAATTATAGGCCAACACTCTAAACTACATTTAGATAATTAATACAGTCGACCCTTCTGATCAGGGCATCAACTTTTATCACAATGAATTTCATTTATATAAAAAGTTGCAAATATTAAAAATAACAAAAAAGAGGTGATAAAAGATGATAATGCCACACCTGGTTGATTCATTCTTTCTGACGCAAAAGTGTGTCTGTTTGTTTGAATTAGCTTTCGTAACTGAACACAAAAGTGGCATTTGGTAACAGAAAAAATGAAACCTTGATTGTTAGCAAATACAAAAATTTGCATCAAACATAACCTGATGTAATGTTCTCTTTTTGCAGTTTATGAATCAGACTCTTCGCCTGCTCAAATGTTTCCGAAATTTTGTAGCTTTAGTCAACTCCTTAACCGACTCCCTTTAATTCTTATTCTTTGACCCCCTTGCCATTTCCTCCCCTTTGGTGCTTCTGCTCTTTGAAATGAACAGAGGTTAACATTCATCAGTTCACCAACTTCTTGCAAAATCTGATTCAACGTAGTCCTTAAAGATTGGTTTAAAACGGAAGTAACATCGTTAGGCTAGAAATGGTTAAACCTGGAGGACATACCTTTCGTAATGTAATGTTATTAAATGCTCCCTGGGGGAAATCAATTCTTTTGTGTTATAAAATATATCACTATTGGTGTTAATCCGAGTCCAGGTAAATGGTTCCTTAATTGAGTCGCTGGACAGAAAGCTAAATGTTGCTTGTTAGTTCTTCGTGGGCATGTACGAAGGCAATAGGCCAATGGCTATTGGACCTTAAGATTTTCTTGCATACAGCGTGATCGGTCTGCAACATCTTTTAAGATGGGGCATCCGTTAGCATTGACATATAGGTGGGTAAGCTTCTTCCTGCAATTTGTATATCAACCTTTAGGAAACATTAAAAAAGCTAATATACAGCTTAAATAAGCTACTCACCCCAAACACCCCTTGACTAACACTTAAGAAAACTTTGTTAAACAGTAATTATATAGGATATACAAAGCAATCGCTATTGGTTCTGTATTGGTTCTATATTTTTTTCCTTTTTACAACTTTCGTAAGTTACTAACGTATGACTAAGGGACATGTTGTACCTGAGCGATGGTACCCAACTTTATCTTAGATTGTATTGGACACCCTATCAGTTTAGCAGAGTCTGAATTTATTTTTGTGTTTCTACAAACCTGTTTCGAAATAAGAATCAACATCATAAACCAACAAAAGTAAACCCCAACATATTTTGAATATTAGGGCTAGGTCTTACCGATCTTGTGTTTGTAAGCTTCTATTCAATCTCGAATGTATTATTTTCAACACGTTATTAAATTTTCAACACATTGTTAACATATCAGCATGTCTAAATTAGCAAACCCCATGTCTCATTCCAAACAATCGACTTTTTTTTACCTGTTTCACAACCACCCATCACACATTTTGCGTATGTGTAAAACATCAAGGCAGTTCCATATACGATATACGATTAGGTATATCAAAATACACTAAAAATTATCTTTGACTCGTCTCAACTACCTCACCACTACCCTTAGTATTATTTTTCTAAACTGAATTAGTAATAACCAATTCCTCCAAAGTTACTCATTGCCTAAGCTAAACGTCTAAATTAGTAATAACCAATTCCTACATTCATAATCCACATCAATCAAAACATGCCCATATTGTCAAAACTTAAAAAAAGAAGTCGAACCTGAATATTATTGACAGAAGCTTTATTAATCTTGTTTAATGAGCTCTATACTCGTAGCCCCTGTGAATCATGACTATTGTTTATTTTCTTCTCAAATGCTCAAACTGCTTGCAGGCTAATAAACCTGTACAAAGACTAAACTTTTTGTTCACCGGAAAACCCTGATGGGTGGGTTTTTTAGTATGAAACTTACCTATGTCTATCATACATCGCTGGTCCATTTTTTGATTGTGTCTGTGGTGATATTATCAAGAAGCTCCAAAAAAAAGTAAAGAATAAGCTAATCCAAACACCACAGATAATATTTTATACAAGAAAAGAATAAGCTAAAATTTGAAGTGGACTTACCTTCAACTCCTCATTTTTTATACAATTCTTGTAAAAACATAAAATATACACATAACTAAACCAAAAAAGATTGAATCTCTATAAAAAAAAGGATTAAAGCTTGAATAAGAGACAATTAATTGCTTCATTATTGTGTGTATCGTCTTTCTTAACCATGCCAAAATCCTTGTACACCGCCACCACCAACTCCGCCGCCTATGCCTCCCATTAGATCTAAGAAACCCGGCCTGGTGAATTAGATTGGTGATTATTGATTTGTGGGTTTTGTGGTTGCTTCAAAGGATGAACTATTAGAGTTGTGGCATCATTCAGTGTTTGTTAATGGTTCTTTTTTCTTGCTTCACAGATCTTGGGTTAAGGTTTTTCGTTTAATGAGATGAGAAAAATTAGGTTAAGGTTTTTCAAATATTTTGGGGGTTTTGTGTTGTTCATGAAGATCAATTCATAGCAATTGTGATTTTGATTTATGGTTTGTGTTTGAAGATCATAGTCGTTTGGATCGATGTTAATCATAGTCGTTTATGATTTTAGATTTTGGTTTGTTTTTGTTTTTTTTGATCGTGTGTTTCTTTAGGCCGAATGTTTTGATAGGGACTATATATATATTTTGTTTACACATTAAATGCTCAAAGAGGAGATAGCTTCTAAACCGTTGATTATAAAATGAATATACACGTGTCGTTTTTTCCTTTTTTTGCCTCAAGATCAAAGTTTCAAAAACCATATAGGTTAAGTTTTTAGTTTTAGTTTTTTTATAGTTTTATTATTATTATTTACTATTACTATTATTATTATTATACTTAACTTGATTTAAGATTCCTTGATGATACGGTTCAAATGGGAATGGTCTACTTTTAAACGTTGAGGGTATGGGATTTTTGGTATGTACTCACGGAATGGATATTCTTTTGATTTGACAACATAATAGTCCCTTTTCAATGCCTTAATAGGATTTTCTTTTTTGATTTTATTGTTAACGATGATAGGAGGTGGTGGGTCTTTCTGAATTTTTGAAGGATCATCGGACTTTTCATTCCTAATGAATACGGCATTCACTTGCTCGTGTGAGCTTGAGGAGGAGGTGGGTCAGTCCTATCGGTTTGTGATTTCGACCACTCATCTATTTTTTTTCCATATCTCTACTACTTTATAAAGCATTTGAGACTTTTGAAAATAGAAGTCTTAAAATGTTTAAGAACACAAAACATTTCTTGTTATAGAAAGATTTATGTTACATATGTACAAAACTTAATACATAATGAATAGAATTGTAACATGTGCTTATTAAATGAAATCAGTGTGATTTAATAGCCCAATTAAAAAATGTAACAGTTCAATTTAAAAAAATGTAACAACCCACTAATATTAACAGCTCAATTTAAAAAAAATGTAACTTCATAAATGAAAAATATTACAGAAAAATAAATATTTTCAATTTTTTGTTTTAACAGCTTCTAGATTGATACAACCCATCTTTTGTAACGACCCTTTTCAAAACATCATCACCATTATAAAAGTTATTCCACCTCATTTCTACTCATTCTCAGCTCCTTTTTCTCTCACTCTTTCTAAAATGACATGAAATCCAGAAAAATGATGAACAAATGTTGAATCTAGAGATGTTTATTTTGTGCTAACCTCTATAACTACAACTCAGTGAGTTCTCCATACAATTTTATACATTGGTTTTTGTTTGTGCTCTTTGTTTATGATTTTGAGTTTTTCTTTTTTGTTCTAGGTTGTCTTCATGGAAGAGATGGTGATCGATCGTATGGTGAATATGAAGATGGATAACTTATGTAGTAATTTTTCTTCACGTATGCATTCTTTTAAAAAGTGTTCAGATGTATATGCTATTTGTTTTTTGATTTGCTTTTCATTTCACAGAGTTATTCTAGATCTTCATTTTTCTCTTCATTCTTTCTTTAGGGTTTCCTAGACAAACTGTTTAGAGGTGACTTCCTTTCTCACTCCATGTTTTGTATATATTTTATAATTTTATAAGTCATCCTTCGATGTATTTACGTAAAAAGGATGACTTATTTTTTTCTTGTATTTATTAATTGTTAAAAACAAATGACATGTATAAACAGCAACAAACTGGATCAGGAGGTTGGATAAAATGAAACAAATAATCAGCCATGTTTATTAGAGAGAAAAAAATGAAAGATGGGAAGAGGTGTGTGCTTGAGAGAAAGAGAAAACACACACACTTTCACCTTATAAAAGTGAGCTTCACCCCTCCATGAAAGTATGGAGGGGGTATTTATAGTCCCAGGCTTTACTAGCTAAACTAACCCGACACGACTATAAATAATAAATGTAATTCCAGATAAGTCACCATATTTTAGGGCTAACAATCTTCCCCTCAATATGTGGACTTACGGAATTAATTACAATGTTCATAAACAAGTACAAATAACAACGTAATTTAGATCGCCCCCCAAAGCGCTTCCACTGCTGAAGTTGTATTTGAGTTTCTCCTAGTCTTATAACTTGGATTCCTCAGCCTGGATCTTCATTGTATTTATTGTTCTTGGAACATTGTAGGTATGCATGAGTTGATTAAAACTTCCCCCCAATCCATGCAGCATGTCTTGAAAAGCTTTCTTTATAGACTCCTTTTTGGTGAAGTTTCTGTATCGGCTTCCCCCAAACCAACATCCTTATCTTAAGCAGATTCTGAAACATTGATGTAGCTTGAACAATCTTCTACTTGTCATACATAAGTGATAACGGAATTTGTAGAAGTCAAACCTCACAAGCGTACCACGGCTTTTGTCATTAGGGCTTGGTGATTATTCGTTCGTGGGTGCATGCGAGAATCAAGCAACTGTTCTTCTCACGTTTGCATAATACTTCACAAACCATACTAAGCATTTTTAGGGCTAACAAACTTCCCCCTGGAAGTTGACATGGTAACATTAAAGTCAATTAAGTCCCGAATGTACACATTTTCCCCCATGATGGTTGCGAACTCTCGGAAGCTATCATTGTCGTGTAGATCTATCTACTTGAGGAATTTCTGTCATAAGCACAATCTTGATATACAAAGAATCATTACATCTTGACTTCACAAAATCGTATGAGGAGATGAAGCAAGAATCAAGACACTTGGTATAATGCACAGGTCTTGTGAATGGAATGTCATCGAATGGAACTTTTTGAAATTTTGCTTAGATTGTGAAGTTAATCGTTGTCTTGGAATAGCACAAATATACCCGTGAGAAGTGATGATTACATCTCAACCTTTAATCTCTAGCTAAACTTACCACCTCGTATTCTTTCGGCTGTTTGTTGTGATCACATGGTGAAGTAACCCCGTTATACCAACTTGAAACTGAAGTAAAATCTCCAAATTTGTTACTTAAAGCTTGCACTATTGTTGATTGTAAGAACGGTGTAAGAAGAATGAGAATTCTCTATGTACCTTATACTCCCAATTCAATAAGTATAAGAAGTACAACACTCTTGTAATTATCCAACTACGACATCTGCGTTTCATGTGACACTGAAGCACTATATGTAACTCCTTTAAGTGATTAGTATTCCAGGTCTTCATCCAACCACCCGTTTGACTTCTAGAAACTTGGATAATCCAAGTTCTTAGATTCATAATGTATAGTTTCAAAGAACGTCATCAATCGATAGAAAATAGAAGAAAGTCACGATGATGAAATAAGTAGACTCCTTTGTGAAATTCAACTTCAATCGCAAATAAGGGATACCAAACCAACTTCGTGATCACTTGTCATCATTATCCGAGTCTCTAGCCTTTTTGTCGTTTAAGTGAATCTTTTCAGGATCTTTTTAGCGTAATGTATCGTGTTTGTTGTTTAAATGTCGTTAAACTAGATCAAATGTTGTTTTTGAATGTCGTTAATGAACCAACATTGTCTTGTCAAACTTGTCGTGAAAGTATTTTTTCGTGACGGCTCAATCCAAAAATTATAAGACACAGCCCGTTATTCAACCAAAATAGATAGTAGCCCATCATGGCTTCATTTTTAATTGTGGATAAAGTGATAAACCATGTCTAGCCCAACAAAATTCCATATACTCGGCCCTTTTTATTCTTTTTTTTATATAATCGGCCCACTCCACAAAACTATAAGACCCGACCCATGTAATGAAATTGAGAGATATAAGGTATCAAATCCTTATTAACCCTCATTTCTTAACCCTAACCTTAAATCATAATAACACGCCACCATCTCAATTCTTATATCTCCATCAAAACTGTAGTCACCCACCACGTCTCCCATATCTTCTTCAAATGAAAAACAGTTAACTCCTCTATCCCATCTCTCTCATTTGTCACTCGATGTATTAATTTAAAATACTTTTCATCTCAAAGACAGAAACCACATCAATCTTCTTTCATTTACTCAAATTACCAAACACCTTGTGAAGATCTTCAATTCGAGGTGGCTTCAAGATCATGAAAATGGTCTCGGGTAGGTTTTGGTTTGATGTATTTTATAACGAATCAAAGATCGACTATAACATACTTGTTATAAGTCTTTCTTTAAATTCGTATATTGAAGGAAGGTATATTACCTTCACAGATCAATGATGAGATTGTGCTTAATCTTGAAAAGATTATCGGTTATAAAACCTAAACACAATTTTGAGATTTTTTCATTGAATTTTTTTTGTCTGTTTTGAGATTATTAAGAAGTTGGGATAGGATTAGATATGGTGTTGTGGTCTTGTGGAATGTGATGATGGGATTGTTAGGATTAGATTAGAGGATTTGATTTATTGAATGTGACGATGGAATTGGCTATGATGATGATGTTGTTTATTGTTGTTGTGGGTTAGCATCGAGTCTGTTTTTTCTATCTGTGTTGTAGGTTTAAACATAGACTCACTTGACTTTGACCGGGTCAACTCGGTAATGACTTAGTTGACTCGATTTGTTTTGGTTTACACCAACTAGCTGTCACTTTTGGCAAACCGCCGTGACCCAAAAGCGAGCAAACCGCCACCTCTAAACCAAACCGCTATGGCACCAACTCGCTGTTGACTAAAAATTTTGGCGGCTGTTTGTTTCTATTGACCATGAAAAATTAGTCTTCATAAACCTGTATGCCAACCCGCCGTGGCCAACCCGCCGTGGCCAACCCGCTGTTGACTTGGTCAAACCGCCATCATCTGTCACTTTCATACTTTTGCTTAAAAAAGCGGATTGATTATTTGTCTTTTTGTCCAAAATTGCCATATGAAAGAAACCAGAAAAAAACTAAGTTATTTTCTGGTAGTCTTTTAAGCACGAACCACACCGTTATATAGACCAATAATGAAACCAGAAACACTATAACATACAATCTGTTTTTTTGTGGGTTTTTTTTTTCATATTTGTTTAATAAGCCATGGAAAATAAGCTTACATAATCTGTTATAAGTCAGAAATAAACCAGATGTAAACAGTTATGTGGACAGAAGTATGTATCAACAACCAAAACACTTTCCTGGATCTTTTTTCTCAAACCAGTTCTGAACAGTAAACACGAGACAACAAACACATGATACAAAACACCACATGGTTAGCTCTGATACCAATTGTTATAATTAAATGACATGTATAAACAACAACAAACTGGATCAGGATGTTGGATAAAATAAAACAAATAATCAGCCATGTTTATTAGAGAGAAAAGATGAAAGATGGGAAGAGGTAGTGCTTGAGAGAAAACACACACACTTTCACCTTACAAAAGTGAGTTTCACCCCTCCATGGAAGTATGGAGGGGGTATTTATAGTCTCGGGCTTTACTAGCTAAACTAACCCGACAAGACTATAAATGATAAATGTAATTCCAGATAAGTCATTATATTTTAGGGCTAACAATTTATTCTAATCTTTTATCCCTATTTTTTCTTTTGTGTGTGTTTGTAGTGGCTAACTATGGTGGAAGATGGATCCAAAATTTGAAGATATATAGATATGAAGATGTGTCGGGAGAATTGTGATAACATAAATATTTGATATTGAATAACAATAATTTCCAAATCAACATCTTTACAAATCTACCCACATTTTTTTCAGATTAAGTACAGGTAAATATGTTATGTGACCATCCCAACTTCCCAAGTCTTTGCACTATTTTTTCATTCAGTTGAATGAAAATTTTGTTTACTTTATTGTTTGAGTTGTTGAGATTTTGATTCATTTGTTGTGCAAGTTTAGTATAATAAGGAAAAATGTTGGAACATATATTTGTTTTCTACTTTTCTTCATCATTCTGACAATGGAGAAAAATAGTATCATCACATGTCTTGAAGCTTATACATAGTTCTATTTTATGCATGTTTTTAGGTTTATATTGCTGAATTAGTTTAGTTCATGTTAACTATAATTTTATAGTTAAATACTCTAATACTTTCGTATGAAGTTTTGACATATATATTATCTTATATTTTGTGTTTAATTTGTTAGCTATTTGAATAAAAGTTTGCGGGCAAAAGAAAAAAGTACTCCATATTATAAGAAAAAAAATTATGTATGTAGTAAGTGGGTGTGCAGTTGTGAGAGAACAAAAAATATGAAAGATGGGTAATATGAAAGTCAATTATAATGAGTAGCATGTAGTATGGTGAAAAGAAACGTGTGTGGAAAAAAGTACGTAGTTTAATTGATTTAAGTAAATAAAGAAATAATATATTTGGATATTTAAGTTTAGAGAGTTGTTACAACCTTTAACTTATATGAACATAAAGAAAAAAGTGAGAATTTATGTGTGATAATAGAGAAAAATAAATATGATATGGTCATGTGTTTGATTTTTTTCGATAGATATGTTTGCAAAAATTGGTATCATGGTTCATATAGTATCGTCAACTTTGTTATAATACAAAGTAGATTATAAAGAAAGAATTGTTGTTCAGTGCTTAGGTCTCATTCTTATCGTAATGAGAGTTGGTGTTGTCATCAAATGCATGTTTGAAAATAAATTTGAAATGTTGGGCGATTTGATCTAATTTCACAAATATGTGAAGCTAACGCGTGGCATCATTCAACCTTAAAACATGCCGCGGTGAATGTTTTAAGTCGCGGTGCAACATACAACTTCGAAAACTATTACCTTATAATGCACTTGGGACTATTCCATTAACAATGAGGCTTAAAAATCAGACTCTTAAACTTGCTTGTTATGGAAGTCATCAATACCATTGTAACAACCCATTTAAGAGCTCATTTAATTTATCATTGTAACAACATCAAATAATTATTAAAAACGTGTAACCGCTAAAAGTCATTACTATCAATAATGATTATTAAAAATGTGTAAACGCATTCATCATATAAATCCACACAAACCATTTTATATCTCGCACACACAAATACTTTTTACAGCAAAAATAATCTCTCAATATACCATTATATATATATGTGTGTGTGTGTGTTAGTTTTTTAATAAGGTTTATTATTATTTACTATTACTATTATTATTATTATTATTATTATTATTATTATACTTAACTTAATTTAAGATTCCTTGACGATACGATTTAAGTGGGAATGATCCACTTTAAAAGCTTGAGGGTATGGTATTTTTGGTATGTACTCACGGAATGGATATTCATTTGATTTGACCACATAATAGTCCCTTTTCGATGCCTTAATTGGATTATCTTTTTCTATTTTATTGTTAACGATGATAGGAGGTGGTGGATCTTTTTGAATTTTCGGAGAGTCATCGGACTTTCCTCCCTCGGTGAATACGAAATTCACGTGCTCGGTTTGAGCTTGAGGAGGAGGTGGTGGTTCAGTCCTATCGGTTTGTTCATAAGAGATGTTTTGAGACTTCTCCCACTCATCTATTTTTTTCCATGTTTTTATAGATAGTTTGGCAATTCTTTTCATTTTGTTTCATCTTTAGAATCATATCGTTAACATTGTTCTTAAAAAACATATTTTTAACTCTTTGACCATCCAATAATTTGGTGATTGATTTTTCAAAATCAGTGTTAGATTGAGGTTCTTGGTTGATGGTTTTAGACTTTTTGTTGGGTAAAACCCGGGTGGTTTTACTATCGTCTCTATCAAAAAGTTTATCATGAACAGTTCTCATGCTACGGATACATCTTTTGAAATTTTCGAGATCATTTTTCACATTATTGTTTAATTTTGTGAGCCATTTTTTGGAATCATTATTCGATTTAGGATTGTAATACGAATCATGAGAATTTTGGTTTTGATAACCTCCAGATTGGATGTAATTTGCTTCAGGACATTCACACATCGGCGTGTCATCCTTCATGCTGTTTTTGGAAGCGTGGTTTTCTTTAAGGTCGTAATATTTGTTACGCATATCTTTTAGTTCTTCTTTTAAGCTTGTAAATTGAGAATCCATTTTATAGTTAGAGCTTCCAATTTTTTCATTAATCGAGAATTATTATTATTACTATTACTTCCATCGTCGGAAGCAACAGATTCTCGATGATGTTTGTTTTGAGATTTAATGGACCAATCAAGTTTAAAAAGAACTTTGTCATCAAGAAATTAAAAAGCTTGATTTGGAGTTTTGTAGAGGAAGATTCCCCCGGCTGTTTCATCTAAGATTCATTGAGTGGATTCGTCTAGACCGTGATAGAATATTTGAATAATAGCTCCCTTGGTCAGACCATGGCCATGGAATTTTCGAAGCATGTTCTTGAGTCGTAACCAAGCGTCGATTAGACTTTCACATACGCCTTGAGAGAAACTTCCGATTTCAAGTAAAAGACGATTAAATAACAAAAGTAGAAAGAATCTGCTCATAAAAGTTTTTCTCATTTGTTCTCAGGATGTTATAGACTCTTCATTAAGTTTGTTAAACCAGGTTTTAGCTTTATCACACAAGGAAACGGGAAATATCAAAAGCTTAACAGCTTCGCTTTGAGTTTCACCATATTTGAACATGTCGCGGATCGGCCCGCAGATAATCATCGAATTTATTTTCCCGAATTTATTTTCCCGAATGATTTTCAAGTGGGTACTATTGATAACAAAGTTGTTATCAACATCGAGTTGAACAATGGCAGAATTAGGAGTTGGTGCTACAGTCTTAGCACTTTCCCACATAGGTTGATCATCAAGATCGAGAATTATTTGTTTGGTTTCAACATCCTCTTCAGGTATATTTATGACGACAAAGTCATTAACGATAAGATGTTGAGTTGAAGATTTGAATGATTCGATCTCGACGAATTCTTTTCGGATAGTTTTAATCTTACAAGTCCTTGTTATTAAATTTTTATTTAATTTATATATTATATAATTAAGGCTAATAGGATAATATTCAAAATAAAGTAAATTATTTTTATCTATAAATTTATGTATTTGTATTTTTACCTTTTTACCTTTTTATATATTTAATTATATTAGATATATTTTTATTATATATAGAAAATAAGGATAAATAGATAAAAAGATATTTTTTAGATAGATAAGTGCGGTGTACTTTAAGAAAAGTACGACGGTTTTTCTGTGTTTGGCTAGAGTGCGGCGTACTTTAGGAAAAGTACGTCGGCTTTTCTGGAAATTTATGTTTTTAAATTTTTTTTACGTTTCAGATTATAACAAATAAATAGATAAAATTGAATAAGCAGGAATGATAAAAGGCAAAACAATTAATAAATGCAAATAACAATAATTAAAACGAAAACAAAAGTAAAAATTTTTAGTTTTTTTTTCGAAAATGATGATAAAATATATACACAAATTTACATGGCTTATAATCACATGATTATAAAACCTAACAAAAGCAGTTTTGGGGTTTTTGGATACTGAAATTAATCAGTTAGGAAACAAGCTTGATCACAGGAAATGTGCGGCGCACTCGAAAGTGAGTGCGGCGTACTTGCAGGCACAAAAAGCAGACTTAATGAATTTAAACACGCATAGGCAAACTAATAGCACCAAAAACGAACAAACAAACTGATAACAACTTGAAACAATTTCCCGGTAACGGCGCCAAAATCTTTATGTGTGTTTTGAAAGCTTTAAATTTATAATACTAGAAATACCATTTTTACTAAAAACACAACACGGTCAAGTATACCCTTTCGTGTATAGTATAGCTTAGGTAAGTCTAGGTCGTCCCAAGAAAATTATAGTTTTCACAGTTTGTAATGAAGGTGCTAAGGCTAACATGATTGTCACTTATCAAATTAACCAAAACATGCATATATCAAATATTGTAAAGAAAGCGATTAAGAGATGATGAAAGCAAATAATTAAAGTATGTTTGTTTATGCAATGATCACTAGGATAATGAGTATTTAGGATAGTGTTTATAAGTAAAGATAACACAAGTTACAAATCATTTTGGCCTTTAAATGTAACTAGTGATTATATTGATTGATAACAACAAATCATTTCGGCCTTTATAAGTTATTATAACCAATATAATAAGTGAATGATATAACACATATATACAGAACCCTTTTGGCCTATATTCTTATACGAGTATAAAATATGTTTTACCGATTCAATAAACACATATCCAAATGCTCCATATCAAAGATCACATATGACCCAAACAAACACAAGACCACTACTCCATAATCAAACAAGTAATATACATATTTAACTCATAAAATTCAGAAACTTTCATATCAAAAGATAATAGAAGTGTACCAAAGTTATAAGATCAAAAGATGGAGATTACAAGCTTTTCCAACCGAAAAATATTATCAATAACCCAAGCTATTGATTCCTATTATCCCAAATCATTAAGGTGCTGTCACCACACTTGTAGGATCAAGAAATAACAAGCCAATATCATCCGGCATGGCTTCAATTGAGTGGAAGTATGATCAAGAGATGTCGTGGTACCAAGGGTTGCTTGGATCAAAGGTTTGTTAAGCTTTAATCCCTAAAAATCCCTATACTAAGTGGTGTAATTGAACTAGATTGATTGGTGTGAAATTATGTGAAATGAGATAGCCAAAGAGGCTTTTATAGGCATTCTGGGGTCCGAAAACCGCCGCACATTATTTATTGTGCGCCACACTTTGCTTATGTCGGTTACAATCATTAATGCTGGTGAAATGCGGCGCACTTATTTAAAAGTGCGGCGTACTTGGGGCACTTTCAGTGATTTGGATAAAAAAATTAAAGTTGTAGAGAATTCTTTCCGGGTCGCGTGGCCGCCAGAATCACGTCAATCCGAGTTTGTATGCTCAAGTTATGACCAAAACAATGAACATGTGTCGGGAGATCTTTAACTCGAGTTATTTCTTCGTTTAAGCTTCAAATCTTCGTGTATTCTTTCGTTTTCTTCCACGACACGTATCATGAACCTATAATAGCAAATATAGTGTATTAAGTATCAAAAGTTCTTATAATTAACCAAAACAGATATATAAAAGCACAGATAACGCATATAGAAATATGTATAATTTGAGCGTTGTCAAGTCTGAAACCTCAACCAGATGTATCATACTTTTAGTGCTATTAGTCATATGTTGATTTGCTCCTGAGTTAATTATCCACCCAAAATGATAATTAACTCCATTTAATGTAACATTAGCATAAAAATACTTATAAAAATGCTGATTAAAAAATACATTGTAATTAATGAATGAACAAGAACCACTACCTGCCATATTGGCATGAGCAGTGGACCCAGACTTGTCATTCAGCGAACTCATAAGTTTTAAAACCTGTTCATTAGTGAAAGACAATGTACCAACAAATGTTTTGACTTCATTGTTACCCATAAAACTTGATTTATTATCAACAGTGTTACTTATGTTATTATTAAAGTTATTAACAGGTTTCAAATTATGATTTCTTTTAAAACCAGGTGGGTAAACAATGATTTCAAAACATCTTTTAATTGTATGACCTTTCAAACCACAATTCTTACACAACAAACTGTTATAGTTTCCTCTGTTACCATTTGCATTACTCATGTTACCATTATTCCTTCTATTATCATTGATTCTAGAAACAACCACAGAAGCCTGAGGCTTATCAGTTTTTGTAGAAGTAGGTGGAATCCCTCAGTGAGATTCCTTCCTAACTACAATGACAAAGGCATCCTTGACTTCAGAAAGGATTTCCTAGGTCAAGAGACTGCTTCTTATAGGCTGATATATGTCATCAAGGCCCATAAGAAATTGCATAAGTTTCATGAGCATACCATGATCAATCAACTCAGCCCTGGCCTCACAAACACAATATTGTAATTTAGTTAATATATCAAATTCTCTCCAAAGAGAGTTCAACTTATGATAGTACTTAGAAACAGGTAAACCCCCTTGTTTAAAACTATTAATTTTTTGCAACAAGTTGAAAACAATTAAACCATCAATTCTATCATAAGTCTCTTATAATTCTTTCCAAACCACAACAACATTATCAGAGAAAACATGACCAAGATATACATCTTAGGATAAAGATCCCAAGATCCAAGATAAAACAACATCATTACATCTATCTCATTGACCACTTAACAGGTTACTAGCAGCATAATCAGTTTTAACACAAGAACCAGTAATAAAGCTCGTTTTATCTTTTTTGCATGAATAGCAAGTTTTATGGCACTGGCCCAAACTTTATAATTCTCAACCCCAGTCAATTTTATACTAATTAGAGGAGTCCCATTAGAATCATTAGCATGCAGATGTAAAGGATTACTAGTATCCAAAGAAATGATAAGAATAGCCATAGCAATGAACCAGCAAGAAATCAAACAATCAAGAGAGCAACAATCAAAACAGAAATCAACCAAACAGATAACCAGAACAGATAAATCAAAAGAACAAAAAGAAAAACTAACCAAACAATTAACTAAAACAGGTAAACCAAATAAACTAACAACCAGATAACAAACATTTATCAACCAATTCCACCAACAATTATTGCAACTCCACAAAATTCCTAAACACCTATCTCCAACGACCTAGACACTCTAAAAGTAACAAACATAAACAAAAAATACGACACACACACACACTAAGATCCATAAGTACTGAGCCTAGTGAATTGGAAGTGTTTAGAGCAGGTATTCACACCACTTGAGTGGCAGATCAGGAATAAACACTTCGTTTGCACCCACTAAGACTCAATTAATGTATCACTTATGGGAAGAAGAAACAACTTACAGTGCTTTAACCAAGAATAGCAGCGAAAGACAACTAATAGCACTAGATTCACTTAGTTTAGTGCAATTGATCAAGAATAAACTCCAATTAAGCCACAAATCCACATAATCAAGAAACCTCCAAAACAAACAATTAGGGTTTCGATCAAAAAACCCAATTAACCAGTCAATCAATCGATTCATTCCACCATCGATGCATACTGCCACACACCTAACATCACCACGATGGCCCGTCAATAAAATCAAAAGTCATTTTTTAATATAAACCCTATTATTATTTCCCCCAATCTTCCGATCTAATTTTTATTTTTTAATGACGGCGATCAAACCCTTTCCCCAATCTTCCGATCTAATCCCCTTAATCCTTGGTGTTTGAAATCGTTATAACCCCTGAAATTGGGATCAGTCATTTAATTGATGAATCTCATATCGAGCGTGTTAGGCGTCTTTCTCATCCTGGGATCTTAGGGTTTAGATTTGATTGTCTTTTCTTATTTATTTTATATTTCCGTGTTCCTTATTTTATATATCGCATTTAGCCATGGGGTTTCGTTTCCAGAACTCACTTCAATCCAAAATCGACCAAACCTCCAAGATCTCGAAGTCGGTGTTCATCTCTAATTTCCCTGATGATTGTTCAAGTAGGGACCTTTGGAAGGTATGTAACGGTTACGGCACCGTGGTCGATGTGTTCATTCCTAATAAGAGATCTAAGGCAGGGAAGCGTTTCGCTTTTGTTCGGTTCATTAATGTTCTCAATCTTGATCGTCTAATTGAGAATCTCAAAACTATTTGGATTGGTCGTTTTCACTTATCTGCTAATACTGCTCGGTTTGAAAGGCCTAAAGCTTCTACCTTTCAGAAAGAGAAACCGGTGCCCTCTGGTAATGTAACGGGTTTTAAGCAGCCTATTGTCCAGAATCAAGGTAGACCAAAAGAGTCTTATTCGTCTATTTTGAAACCGTCTTTGGTTTTAGACGACTCTTGCCTGGTGAACAGGGATCTCACGAATTGTGTTATGGGCGAAGTTCTCCAATTTTCTTCCATTAATAACTTACAGGTACTTTTGTCTAACGAGGGTTTTCATAACACTCGCGTTGTTTACCTAGGAGGATTGTGGGTAATGATTGAATTGAAATCATCTAAGTCTAAATCGAAATTCATGGAACATGTTGGGGTTGCTTCGTGGTTTCGCCGTCTTTGTAATGCGCAATCAGATTTCGCAGCTAAAGAACGGATAGTTTGGGTCGACATTGAAGGAGTTCCTTTAAATGCTTGGACTCGTTCAACTTTTCAAAAGATCAGTTCTAAATGGGGAGAATTGGTTGAATTAGAAGATGGGTATGATGACCTCTTTGCAAGGAAACGTATTTGTATTAAGACCAGCCAAACGGAGAACATCTTGGAAAGTTTTAAGCTTATTGTAAAAGGGAAGGTTTTTTGGGCTCGTGCCAAGGAACTTTTTGTTTGGTCCCCATCCTTCAAAGATGTTCCTGAGAAAGAATTGTTCTCGGACGACGAGTCCGCTAAGATCAATGAACAGGCAAATAACCTGAACAACGACGAGGTGGAAAATGCTAGTGAAGTGGTTTCGGACACATACTTTGGATATAACGGTGAAGTTCAGGGTTTCAAGCATCAACATTGTAACATTTCTCATTTTCAGGTTATTTACAACTTTAATAAATTCCATTATTTATTTTTAGAGTTTTACGCATTCGCTTTTAATTATTATCTTATAGTTAAATCGCGTAAACTAAAAATCAACGTTCAATGTAAACGGACATCAAACAAATTAAAGTTTACATCAAGCAAGTGTTATATGATTATTAGGAGTATAATTTATAACATTTCATAATTTATTTTTGTTGGTTACGTAAAACGCTTACGTTTCGCAATAAATTACATTCGGTCGTACCCGGAAGCACATTTACCTATCTACACTTAAACAAATACCCACATTTATACCCAATACTCAAAATTTAATTATTTTGCTTCCTTATATCATCTCAAAACCGGACATGGGCTTTTACACAAGAAACAATATTCAAAACTTTCATTAATTCATTTCCTATACATGTGATATCTTACACAAAGTTGTACTTGGACCCAAGATACTAGAAATTGTCTAATCTTGGTGTCCTTGGTGTCCTTGAGCTCTTACACTCTTGTACCTTTACCATTTGCTCCCATGGTTTCCATTTGAAGTAGTTTAAGGTTTTCTAGATACTATATAAAGCAAGTAACTAGTGCATTATCATACTCTTGCATTCATACAAGAAAAATCAAAGCAAACTCTCTCTATATTTCACTCTAAACTCACGGCACAACACTAATTGGTAAACTAGGGGTTACATTTTTAATTTTCTTCCCCATTCAAAGCAATCCAAGCATTCAAGTGTTCATTCTAAGGCTACCTAAGACTACTCAAGGTGTTGGGAAGCTTGAATTCGGGTTTAACAAGGATTTATCAAGAAAACATAATTAGGGTTTTCTTGATTAGGGTTTTTTTATTTATTTGATTTTAGGCATGATGGGGGTTACAAACTTGTGTTCATCATCCTTCTCATCTTCTTTAAGGTCTATTTAAAGTATACAATGTTATCTTATTATTATTTTCTATTGTTACATAACTTGTTTGCATTAGTTACATCACCACCTAGATTTATTTTAAGCCATCTAAAAGTATTTATGATTCATATGACAAAGACATGGACATTTATAGACGAAATACATGGGAATTATACGTACAACAAACTTGGTAAAATAATGGTGCATAGTCTTAAATAAAATGATGTAAACTAGCTTGTAAATTGAAAACCCTAAGTTTATTAAATAGCTACTGTTTGGAATTCGAATTAATAAAACCACTATATTTTATAAATTTATAAAAATAGTGCTTTTTATAAGGTTCTGAGCATGTAAAGAAACTCGAAAAACGGAATTATAACGAACAAGTTACGACATTTACAAGTTATATATAATTAACTTTATAAAAATAGTTTATAAGCTGTATGAACATAAAAGTTACTGTTCATCTCGAGGTATAATTGATAAAATAATATTTTGATAAAATTCTTTAATACGAACCCACGGACATAAAGAACTCGAAAAACGGAATTATAACGAACAAGTTACGTAGTTTACAAGATATCTATAATTAATTTTATAAAAACAATTTTTATAAACTGCTGTGAATAGTAAATACTACTATTCCATCAGGGATTTAAAATTTATAAATTTAATATTTTGTAAATTTTCTATATTTCTAATCTAAGGACTTAAGGATCTCAAGAAACGAACTAAACAACAAAATTGATGATTTAAACAATTATATATAATTAGTTTTATAAAAATAGTTTATATAAATACTGGAGAACAGTAAATTTTACTGTTTCATCAGTGGTAAATGTTATAAAATGATATTTTGATAACTATTTTAAATACGAACTGACACAAAAAGATAAAACGGAGTCGGAAACATAAAGATATGATTTTAAAAAACCCGCGCGCATTACTTTCATTTTATACAATCTTTTATGAAACAATTAATAATAATGAAATATCATTATTAAAAAATACATTTTTACAAATTATACCTAGTAAATAAAAATAATATTTTTCATTTCGAGTATAATATATATACTTTAATATAATAAAGTACGATTAATTATTGTTTTAACTTTAAAAATTCATAAAACTATAGGTGGTGGTGTAACATTACTATACAACATGTGATGTTTTTTATTTATATGAAAACATTAACTCATACGCCTATAATTAATTAATTGCATTCAAATTGCCGAGCGATTCACTCATTTGATTTAGATAATCAAACATTCACTTCAAGTATCATACCCACTTTTATACAATAACATTTTTTACAACATTGGTGAGAACAGACATCATTTACAATTTGGACACAGTACTCATTTAAACATATAACGAGTTGGCCTAAGTAGCGAAACCCACTATTGCCCACTATCATGAACTGTCAATTGCTAGTTAGCGAGCGCGAATGTTATGAATAGATCTATTTAGGATTGACATCCCCGTTCGGGTGAGTAGCGCTCATCAGTTTCGGAGGTACCGAAACAACGAACTATACAGTCGAGAACAATTTGTATGTTCGGGTTGAACATCTACATGGGCACAATTAGTGCATAAATTGCATACATAAATCGACTTTCGTGACATGTAACTTAGTGCACTCTAATAACTTTTAAGATATTGTATGTTTACATGTCTTAACCCATTGAAATCTGTGTCCCTACTTTTATACATTTACTAACTTTGAATTCACCAACTTTATGTTGATGTTTTAAAGCATGTTTTCTCAAGTCAATAAGGACGAGAAAAACCAAAAGAATTACCCCCATTGTGATCAATCATTTGGAGTCATTAACTATAAATATTTATGCATTACATTTTGGGAATATTTGTTATTCTTAAAATCTTTACTTTTCAGGATGAACAATTAAGCTTCGTCTATATTGTAACAAACAAGTCTCATTAAAGCCAATGTATCAATTTTAACGACTCATATATAGTCCGTCTCTATCTTGTGCTATTGATCTAGAAGCCACTCTCGCCCAACCATAGTTTCCGCGCGACCCATTTTTTTGGGGGTTTACCGATTGCATCAAGAGCTAGGTTATAAGAACCAGGTCAAATATTTTTTTTAGCTTGACTATAAACCATTTTCAAACATTGCAAATACAAAATTTTCCACGGGACACTACACTAATTAAGTTGCTTTGTTAATTATATTAAAGCTTACGTAATTAATAACATACATACCTTATCATATATATATAATAATAAAAAATATATATATACTACCCTACCATCTATATTGACACTTGTTTATATAAGCGTTATTATATAAATACTAGAGCATCTCTTAGGACAAAGTATGCTATAAACTCGTATGTCCTAAACATTATCTAGACACTAATCTATCTTATATAATATTATACCATCACTCATTCATACCATCGCCCATTCATACTATGATGCATGCCATTTCGCCATGTCACGTTTATCTTATATACTATGCTTACATAAAGCCCTGTAGTATACACCACGCCACGACCACACCTTGTCATACATTTCTCTTTCTTGCTACCTACTACACCACGTGCCGAATATTCACTCTTTGTAATCATATACTGATTCTAACAATAGAGTATTAACCTCACCATGAGACCCTACCTCCGTCACCTCATACCATAATCCGCTACATTCATCAGATTTAACCACCTTCATCTCGTAAAACTAACCACACTCCCACCACTACCACGAAACCACACATATTAAGCCACTTGGATAAAACATATAGGCTGCATCTGGAATCCCCGAAAGCACTCTCTGCCCATAAGACAGAAAGATTATCAGTATAGCTCCATTTGTATTGTATCTCACTACGCGCGAGTTGAATTGTAACACTCCCCGGTTGTAGCATTAATAAAACTTGTACCTCTTTTATTCAGTAAAACGATGTATAATATTAAATCTACATTGTTGTTATGAACTTGCCTACATGTATGATTCGATTTATTCATGCCATGGTTGCTCCAACCTTATACTCTGCATGAACGTGATTCTCACTTTATATATATTGTTGTGATCAGAGAGTATCTGATTTTAACCTTGATGAAATCTCACATACATTTTTTACCGTGTGACCTTCAGGAAACAATACAACCACAAAGCAAGATAAATATGCGGAAGTCGGACAGATTATTGCCGGCAGGCGATGGCTAATGCTATCGAGACTATTTTATCTATGAGACAAAGACCACGCATGGACTTTCGTGATCAACGAACCAGAATCAAAACATACAGGAAGAAAAAACAGATGATACTACGACAAAAGGAAGTGAAAAGATGACCGCAAGGAAGCTTCTACCACAACAAAACAAGAACCAAGGCGATTAAAGCACATACTGTCGGGCTGACACAAAAATGCTTATGCGGAAAACAACCATGATAAACAATGCAGTTTCCACCACACTGGCTGTGTGACGGAAAAATTAGAAATTATCAAAACGTTGGGCCATCTAAACTTAGACATTTAAGACCCCATCCACAGATAAAACAAGCCCCTCAGTGACAAAACAGAAAGCTAAAGTTATCTGTTATAAGTGTGGAATACTAGGACATTTCAAGAGTGATTGTTCAAAGTGGAAATTTCAGAAACGTGTAAACGAGTACCAGAAAGAAAAAGCTCTCAGAGGCTCAAGTGTCGTAGCAAATAATGTCCATGCTTAGAGAGAAAACCCTCTGTACTATTTAACCATAACGGAAAACTCTCGTAACTTATTCAATAAAATTGTATTTTACTTTCTTTTGAAATTTTTTTTACGCGTGGAGATTTAAAGTATCTACAAATTATATATTATAAAAAACTTCATTCAATTTTATTTCAACTTCCCTAGTGTAGTCTACAAATCACTTACTAAAACATCATGATTTTATGAACACATCACTATCACCTCGCAAAACTATTTACTATCACCTCATAACCTATCCCATAGTCAATTTTCAAAACTATCTTTTACCATTCAATTTGTTACCTCAATATAAAACTCCTTACAATTACATTATAACTGTTTCCCCCCCCCCCCCCCCCCCCACAACGAGATTTTCTTAAACATTTTGTATCATCTCATAAACAATTTTAGTGTCGTCTCATAAACAAAGCCGATGCCATTTAACAAACTACCTGGTTATCGATTAATAAACTATCATTTTATAAACCATTTTCCTATCATTGGCAAACTGTTTTTAACCCGATCGTATCGTAAACTAAATTCATAAACTATTCCACATCGCCTTGAAACAATTCCACTTTTGTAATAATCTTCTTACTATCATAAATTAAATCATTCACTATAGGGTTATAAATACGCATTTTATAAATTGTTTTACTATCGCTTTGAAAACTATTTTACTGTTGTAATAGACTATTTTACTATCATCTAATAAAAATGACCACCTTATTAACTATGTACTTACCATCTCCTTATAAAACATTTTGTCCACATTAAAAATTATTTCACTTGTGATTTTTAAAAACAAAATTAACCATCACTTGTAAACCAACTCACTAATAACTTTGTAAAACTAAAGAAAGTTCGTCTTTCCCTTAGTAAACAAGTTACTACATATTTTTTTATTCCCACCATCATCCTATGAATACCTTCTTGATATTATATATATAACTATTTTGCAAACATCTCAAAAGCTACTTACAACACTTATGATACCTTGTCTTACCTTAATGAAACCGTTTTCTTCACAAAATTACTTTAATGTCATCCCCATAATCAGTTAGCTACGAATAAAACCATCATACGATTTCTCGCAAACCATTTTATTTTCATTCTATCAACAACCATACATCCACCTTGTGAATTATTTTGGCATCTTAAAAAAACTCTTTGATACATATTTATCATAACAAATTTTGACAACATAAGCATCGCACGTTAACCAAATATACATAACCGATCACCCCTATGTATAACTCAGGAAAGGAACCATGCCATCTAAGAAATAGTCACCATATAAACATTGTCATAACTAATATCCTTTATATCAAGTTTTGTGTACATATTCATATTAACGTGTTTGACACAAGAAACTAAGTTAGTAATCATAGCAACTAAGAAGACCCTTACGCCATCTCAGTGTTGAAAGTCGACAATATCTTACACTAAATCCTGTCTTAAAAAGCCAAGACGCATCATTAGTTTCCCTAAGACAATTCGCCATCAAATTGCTCGTTATTAGAGAATTTATTGAATTGCCCATTCAACTTGAACATAAATGCCATGAACTTAGTCTTTGTAAAGCCATCATAGGGTAGAAGTCCGTATCCACCCCTAGAGAGAGAACGTATAACAACAGCTTTAAGTCGAAAGGAATGGATAAGACCATTAGGTTAAAACTAATCACCACAATAAATTTGAAACTTGAACATAATGTGATACAACTAAGGAGGAAAATACCAAGGATGAAAAATCTTGGTTGGCGTATACGAGAACGAGTTCTACCGGAGATCGACCTGAATCGGGTTATATCAACTAAGGTTGTGAAAAGGATATTCCAAAACCGCATTCAGAACTTCGATATGACATTATGATTTCAGTTATGCCGTTTTGTTTTACTAATCTATTTATGGATCTCATGAATCGGGTGTGCAGACCATACCTGGATAAATTCGTAATTGTCTTTATTGACGGTATTCTGGTATACTCGAAGAGCAAGCAAGAGCATGCAGAGCACCTCAAGCTAATCTTGGAGTTGCTTAAGAAGGAACAGTTGTATGCCAAATTCTCTAAGTGCGAATTTTGGATCCCTAAAGTACAGTTCCTTGGTCATGTGATCGACAGTCAGGGTATTCATGTGGATCCTGCCAAAATTGAATCCGTCAAAGATTGGGCATCTCCTAAGTCTGCAACGGAGATTCGTCAATTTTTGGGCCTAGCAGGCTACTACCGAAGATTCATTGAAGGATTCTCAAAGATCGCCAAGCCAATGACCAAGCTGACTCAAAAGAAGATCAAGTTTGAATGGAGTGACAAGGCAGAAGCAGCTTTTCAGTTGATAAAGCAAAAATTATGTAGTGCACCAATTCTAGCGTTACCCGAAGGAAATGAAGACTTTATCGCTTACTGTGACGCTTCGATCAAAGGGTTGGGCGTGGTGCTAATGCAAAGAGAAAAAGTGATTGCTTATGCCTCACGACAACTAAAGATTCATGATAAAAATTACACCACTCATGATTTGGAGTTAGGCGCAGTAGTATTCGCTCTAAAGATATGGAGACATTATCTATACGGGACAAGGTGTACAGTGTTCACTGACCACAAAAGTTTGCAACACATCAGGCTCAGATTGAGGCAAGAAAACCAGAAAACCTCAAGACCGAAGACGTAGGAGGTATGTTGATTGAGAATTCGAAGG
>BQNB010031585.1:0-53857 GCA_026074375.1 Tanacetum coccineum | reverse complement strand
TAAGACCCAATCCATGGCAACACTTAATGACCCAAGTTCTTAGGGAATTGGTTCAGGTAGTGGCCCCAGGTGCCAAGATACCATATTAGGGGATGTAGATGTTCAAACTAGGTTTGATACTACATCTAAACAGTTTAATGATCCACCTCTCTCAAAAGTTAACACATTTGAAAGTGGGGAGGACAATATGTAACTTATGGAATTGATGGCACATTATACAATATTCTGTGAATTGGTAAGCATAAAAGAAAAGAGAGATGTTGTGAGCCAAAAACAGAAAGAGAGATATGTGCTTAAAAACAGAAAGAGTGCATTGGTAAGTAAAAGAATTGAGAGATAATATGTGAGCATAAAAACAGAAAGAGAGAATATGAGAATTTACATTGGTGATGGAAATGTTTGTTGGATCAAGATTGGAGTTAATACTGCTAGGCATCAACTTAATACTGGCAGTATTAAGTTAGTACTGCTAGGCATATCTTACTACAAAGTTAGTACTGTTAGGCTTCAAGTTAGTACTGCTAGACCAAACTTAGTACTGATAGGTGACAGTTAGTACTGTTGTTAGTATAACAGAGTTTCATCAATTAAAGAGCCGTTAAGATATTTCCGTTAACTACCTAGCTTATAGGGTTTGACTAATTGGAGAATTCATGATCTTTCCATAAAATCAAAAGATTTCTTCAAGATAAGTTCAAATCTTTTCAGTCGGTCCAATTACAATCTTTAAAAACTCTCTCATATTTCAGTTACCTCTACCAAAACCTTACACTCTCTATCACAACTAAATCCCAGATCCTTAATCAACTTTTTATTCATCAAATGGCGAATTTGGAGTTTTATGACAATCACAATATGGTGGCATACTTAGTAAAGTCAGAAGGTAGTGAGGGCTTTCATGAAATCATTGATTTTCTCACTTCAAGCCACATCTACTATGCTCTCACTGAATGTCTAACCCTATATATCTCTCTCATTGAACAATTTTGGCAAACTACTGCTTTGAGCACAATTAAGGATAGGGTTCGTGCTATCACTGCTACCATTGATGGAAGAGACAAGATTATCACTGAAGCCTCCATTAGAAGACATCTCAAACTCCAAGATTTTGAAGGTCTTACTTCTCTTCCTAATGTAGAAATTTTTGAGCAACTGACTCGCATGAGGTATGCAATAACTTCTGATAGTTTAACTTTCCTAAAAGGACATTTTGCCCCTCAGTGGAAGTTTTTCATTCATATCATACTTCATTGTATGAGTTCTAAAAAGACTGCTTGGGATCAATTTAGTAGTAACATTTCTACTGCTATCATATGTCTGGCAACAAACAGGGTTTTTAACTTTTCATGATTTATATTTGATGCCATGGTCAAGAATTTGGAAAGCACACATAAATTTTTGATGTATCCCAGGTTCATCCAAATACTTTTAAACAAACAACAAGGACTACTTTTGCCTCATACCAGAACCTATTCCACTCCTACCCTTACAAACAAACTATTCAACAACATGAGGAGAGCATCCAAGGGATACGATGGGGTAGTCACACCATTATTTGATACTATGCTAGTTCAGCCTCAAGATGAAGCACCATCCACCTCTCCCTCAAGAATAACTTCTTCACCATCCTTGTCATCCCTTCACACAACATCCAGTACCCCAACCACACCACTATCTATCCAAACCACACATGAGGCAGAGGAGACTGCCACCATGTCCCATGATTCACCTTTCTAAGGAGGTCATACCCTTAGAAGTGATGAGGGCAGACTAAAACATATTGAATTGATGGAACTGGTTACAAAATTATTAGACAGGGTTGTGGCTGTGGAAGAAGACTTAAAATAGACAAAGAAGGCTTATAGTACTGCTTTTACAAAGTTGGTCTTAAAAGTGAAGAAATTAGAGCAACAAGTCAGGTCTGGCAAAGCAAGGAGAAGGGCTACGATTGTTCTCTCAGAAGATGAAGATGCTGTAGAGGATCCTTCCAAACAAGGGAAGAAGATGTTAACAGGAAAAATTGGCAACTTATAGATCCTTGGTGTGGCATGGTACAAAAGAAATCTACTTAAGGGGAAGTTTATTTCATTCAGGGAGATGATTACATCTCAACTTCAGGGGAAGCTTTGGCTTTATGATGAAGTTCGTACACGACTTTGTTTGTTTTGTCATCATCAAATAGGGGAAGATTGTTGGGATTCTTGATTTGATGAGACAAAGTAAATAAAAGAATGAAACAAAAGGACTAAAATTGTTATTAAAGAATTCTACAAGCTGGTGGAGAATATGTAGATTCTGGAAGATCTCCTTAAGAAGATAAAGATAACAGAAGATATTCCTTAATGTTTAAAAGATTTACTTATCTAATGTTTATCTTCCTTTGTAAGTCTTGATCTCTCCCTATATAAAGAGATCAGACACATAGTTTTGTATGCATAGAAAATGTAGTCGACTAAAGGTGTGTGTGTCTAGGCGTATGGTTCTTTGTAAAACGCCTAGAGTGATAGCTAGTGTAGCCCCAAGGATCTTATGATCCCTATTAGATTGTAACCGTTCTAGAATTGATCATCTAGAATTAGGGCTTGGAGGAAACGTATGAATAATAAAACCTTGTTAAACATTATTGTTCCTATTGTTATTATTCTGCTGCATATTGTTAATCTTTGATGTTTATAATCCTAGAGGAGATCTAACTCATCTTGAGCTTAAAAGATCTTCGAGTCTATCTGATTATTTTAGATTTCACACTATGCTTTTGTACCTGCATTACCATTAGATTGATTTCCTGCAACAACTACCTTATAATTCATTGACTTTATTAGTGCATCAATATCAAAAAGCCAATTTGGTCCACTTCCTGCAATATTAGGTGTATTCTTACTTGCAGCAAACTATGAACAAGAGAAGGCTGAATTGAGATTGTGGTTAAAAGTTGCTCAAGATGATGAAGAGTCCAGGAATCCTGAGATTTTTGTCTACCAAGTACCCTAGTGTGAATTGGGCATATCAGATTACTAGTTCATGTGGGATGGAAAAGACTTTTAAAGTTTACAAATTAAAAAAACCAGAGCTGATGGAAGTGCAAGTTTATCATGTATAAATATAACAAGCCTTCTTAGGAAGACTTGACAGAGAAGACTTTTTATTACTCCTAAACAATGGTTATCAGTAAAGGTTTTCTAAGATCATCCACTTGAAGGACGTATATATTGCTTTAGGAGATCTGATAATGATATTTGACTAGATGAGAAAGATGACATAATGGATGAATCATATATTGGAGAATATGCTTAAACGGAAAATTAGCATGAAGAACAGTTGGATTCAACTAGCATATCAGGTTGTTAATGGAGGAAACACCCTATGCAAATCAATAAGCAGTGGAGAAGAAGTACCCTCTGATAAAATATTTTCAGGAAAGATGCAAACTTACAGTTAAGAAGGCTAATAGAAGAAGTACAATAAGCTTTTGAAGCTTCTAAAGTTTTATGAAATCTTAGAATTGAAGAACAAAGATAGTGTTTGAAGAATACCCAACATTTGCATTCCTAGAAGAATATTGAATACAAAAGAAACTGAGATTTGATGGTAAATCACAAGCTAGTTAAGGGAGGGGGAGGAATGTTGGGATTTCAGATCTTACATACTATTGGTACTGCTGAGTTATATTAGATTAGTACTGGTAGACAGTACAATTGTTAGTACTTGCCAGTATAGTTAGTACTTGCTAAGTTATATATTAGTACTGTTAGTATAATAGTTAGTACTGATAAGGTGATATGCGTGAGATATAATAGAATAGATATGCATGTCACTTGAACGCGTTGTATTGTAAGCCTTTATAGGTTTTCCTTGGTGTATAAAAGGAACCCTACGGCATAGTTAGAAATAAGAAATTCATAGTTAGCTATTCTGTAACCTAGGTAGAATATTTTATGCCAATCAATATATTCAAAGTTTTGTTTACATTGTTCTTCTTAGTATTACCATGTTAGATTCCGCTAATTTGTAGTATTCATAATCATAGTTTCATCATATATTTAGTTTGAATCTATTCTCGTTAACTAAGCCTAAACAAGATAATAATATCTATTCTTTCGAGACTCACAAACATGGAGGGGATATGAATAATTTTTCCTATTTGGCACCCCTCCATACATAAGTCGAACAATGCCCTTAAGTTTATAATTTATAAACTATAAAATATGGAAAATTAAGGGAAAATGGACCTCCTCCCGGGGCCAGAGGAAATGTAGCTTGAAAGAGCTATCCTTGAGCAACGGTACCCATAGTTTTCTTTTCTAGGCTTAAGCTATATTGCCTGCATAAGAGAAAACATACAAAAGTACACAAAAAGAAAATATTTTTGTTTATTTTTCTAGAAAATAAAAATAGAGTAGATAAGTGGAGTGGAATGGAGGAGGGACTTCCTCCATACTTAAATAAAGCACGGGTTGCCTCCCGAGAAGCGCTTAATTTTAAGAAGAGAGTCGTTAGCTAGACTCCTGCTTCTGGAGTTCATTATTTTGGAAAGAAGTGGAGTGACTTGCTTTTCCCTATTGGTCATTAAAATCTCTTCTTATGATATAGCTTTAGTAGTCTATGGCACGTTAACATAAAATGTTTTTCCATCTTTTCCATACAGTTCAACATAATCTGGAGGATATTGATGTATACTACATATGTCCAAGCAACGAGATCTGAGCTTCGGCTAGTTTGATATATATTTTAAATGAAGAGTCAATACATTGTTTCCATGTTTGAAATCTTTTCTCATCATGAGTTTCCAGTCATGGCCAACTTTGTTTTTGCCTTGTATGACGAAGAGTTTCAATGAGTCTGATGTCTGAATTTGTCTTACTCATGCAATGGAACATTCCCTTCTCACCAGCACCGATGAGATCTAAGTTACGGAGTTTTTTAGGGCCCAGTATCAGGTGTATTACAGTTTACATGGTAGGTGCAGTTTTACCGGTAACGAGCTGGTATGGTGTGGTACTGGTTGGTGTTTTAAATCAGTACAAAAGTCCCGCAGAGCATCATCAAGTATCCCTTCTTGACCAGAATGTCAGGATTATTTTTTAATAGATTTTTTTCAAGAATTCTTTTAAGGCTTTTGTTTTGTTTTTAACTAACCACGTTGTTGATGTGTTTTCAACTTGACCACTGGTTTGAGGATGATATGCTGTGGAGAAACGATGGTTAACTCCATATCTTTTCATGGTTTTTTCTATTATTTTGTTGTAGAAGTGAGTTCCTCTGTCGCTGATTAGAGCTTTGGGTATTCTGAAACGGCAGAATAGTTTCTTTAAAAAAGTTATAACCACTCGGGCATCATTGGTTGGTAAAGCCTATGCTTCGGCCCATTTAGATACGTAATCAACAGCGACAAGAATGTATTCAAACTTATATGATTTTGGGAATGGTCCCATAAAGTCTATACCCCATATGTCAAAAATTTCACATACTTGAATATTGTTTAAGGGCATCTCATCTCGTTTTGATATATTTCCTGTCTTTTGACGTGCTTCACATAAGCGAACTAGAGTATGAGCTTCTTTGATGATTGTTGTCTAGTAGAAACCTGAATCCAAGACTTTTTTAGTAGTTATGTTGGGTCCATAATGTCTACCGGTTGGTCCGTGGTGACATTGGTCTAAACTGGTTTGAGTTTTTGGTCCAGATATACAGCGTCTGATCATACTGTCAGAACATACTTTGAAAAGGTAAGGTTCCTCCTAAAAGTAGTGTTTGAGGTCAGAGAAGAATTTATTCTTTTGCTGATATGTCATTCCTTTGGGTATAATATTACCAACCAGGTAGTTTGCAAAGTCTGCGAACCAAGGTTCATCTTTGGTATTGATTTCCATAAGAGTTTCTTTAGGAAAGTTGTCATCAACTTCACTGTCATCACTTGAGTCATCGTTTTCAATTCGGGATAAGTGGTCAGCAGCAACATTTTCCATTCCCTTTCTATGCTTGATTTCTATGTCAAATTCTTGCAGGAGTAGAATCCATCAAATAAGGCGTGGTTTAGCATCTTGTTTCTTGAATAAGTTCCTTAGAGCTGAATGATCGGTGTGAACAATAGTTTTTGAGAGAATAAAATAGGATCAGAATTTTTCGAATGCAAAAACTACATCCATAAGCTCTTTTTCGGCTACGGTGTATTTTTGTTGAGCGGGATTAAGGGTTTTGCTTGCGAAGTAGATCGGGTGAAAAAATTTACCATCTTTTTGACCCAAGACGGCTCCTACAGCGAAATCACTTGCATCACACATAAGTTCAAACGGAAGATTCCAGTTTGGGCTTACGATCACAGGAGCACATGTGAGTTTTTCTTTCAATAATTCGAATGCTTTTTGACATTCATCATCGAATTCAAATGGAGCATCTTTTTCAAGCAGTTTAGTTAGAGGTCGAGCAATTTTTGAAAAATCTTTAATGAAATGTCAATAAAAATGGCATGTCCGAGAAAACTTCTAATTCCTTTAATATTAGTAGGGGTGGAAGTTTTGAGATTACGTTAATTTTTGCTTTGTCGACTTCAAGTCCGGCGCTAGACACCTTGTGTCCGAGCACAATTCCTTCTTTGACCATGAAGTGACATTTTTCCCAATTAAGGACAAGATGAGCATCTTTACAACGTTGGAGCATTTTATCAAGGTTGTTTAGACATGTGTCAGAAGAGTTTCCGAAGACGGAAAAATCGTCCATGAACACTTCGACTGATTCTTCGATCATATCATGAAAGATTGCCAACATGCACCTTTGGAATGTGGAAGGAGCATTACATAGACCGAAAGGCATTCGCCTATAAGCGTATGTTCCGAAAGGACATGTGAATGTTGTTTTCTTTTGATCATTAAGATCAATAGGAATTTGAAAATATCTAGAAAAACCATCGAGGAAACATAAATATTTATTTCCTGCTAGTCTCTCTAGCATTTGATCCATAAACGGTAAGGGAAACTGATCTTTTGCGGTTGCTTCATTGAGTTTACGATAATCGATGCATACTCGCCAACCCGTAATGGTTCTTGTTGGAACAAGTTCATCATTTTTTTTGTGACAACTGTAATACCACCTTTCTTTGGTACACAGTGAATAGGACTAACCTAAGGACTATCGGCAATTGGATAAATAATACCAGCATCCAAGAGTTTTACGATTTCTTTCTTAACAACTTTCTACATGTTTGGATATAACCTTCTTTGTTTTTTGGACAACGGGTTTCTTATCATCAAGAAGTTGTATCTTGTGTTTGCAAAATGATAGGCAAATATCAGGAATGTCAATAGTTTTCCAAACAAAGGATTGCTTGTGCTTTTTATGGATAGATACGAGTTTGTTTTTCTTTTCTTTCGTAAGCTGAGATGATACGATAACAGGAATAAAAAAGGGTTCTTCCAAGAATACATATTCCAGATTATCAGGCAAGTAGGTTATAAGTTTCGAGATCCATAGGAGTTCTTCAGAGATCGTTTGATCTTATATAATCAGTAATTGATGGTGATTTTTTCGAATGGTGGATCTTCGATGTCGGATTCAAAGTCAGAATTTTCATTGGTGGTCATTGCCATGAATTCATAAAATTCAGCAAAGATTTCTTCTTCGAGAAGGGTTCTTTAGATGGATTGAAGAATTTTACTACCTTCGTCTAGAAGAGCGTCGAAATCTTCTTCTAAGATTTCATCGATTACATCGATACAGAGAAAGGTATCATCGTTCGAATAAGAGTGTTTCATCGCAGAATCGATATTGAAAATCATTCATTCAGTTCCAACTCCAAGGTTGAGTTGTTTCTGTTTAACTCGAATTACTGCATCAGTAGTGCGAAGAAATGTTCGTCCCAAGATGAGGGGAACTTTACTATCTTCTTCCATTTCGAGAATAACGAAATCAGCAGGAAAGGTGAATTTACCAACTTCAACGAGCATATTTTTAGCTATTCCAACAGGGTATTGGAATGATCTGTCAGCTAATCTTACGCTTATTTTGGTAGGTTTAAGAGTTTCGAGAGATAATTTGGCATATATCGAATATGGCATAAGGTTAATGCTAGCATCAAGGTCGGCTAAGGCATTGCAGGAGAAAGTTTTGTTGAAATTGCATGGATCGAGGGGAGGTGGGAGGAGGAAGAACGCTGGAGTCTCCGAGTTAAGTGGAACTTTTTGTTTTTTTGGATCACGTGAAACTTTCATCGCTTAAGAAAAGTGAAGAGAATTTGTTCAATTTTGTGTTTGTTGCTTATGAGTTCTTTGAGAAATTTTCTATAATTAGGCATTCCGGCCAAGACATCGATAAGAGGTACATTGATTCGAACTGTGCGGATCATGTCAATAAATTTTCCGTATTGGGCTTCCATTTTTTCTTTCCTATATACGTTCCGAAAGGATAGCGCGTGGATTTCGTGTGAACGAGCCTAGTGAGAGTATAATAATGAAGTTTCCTTGACTGGTTTTGGATTTTGAGTTTTCGGTTGTGGTGAGATTCTCGTCTTCACATCGCATACGAAGTTGATAGGAGTTTCAGAATTGTTTTGTTGATCATTTGGGTTAACTGGTGGGTTGTAGGATTTACCACTTCTTGATCATTTGGGTTAACTGGTGAATTGTTTTTGAAGATCATAAGGTTTGTCATTGGTATTGGATCGATAGTTGTCTTGGTTATAACTACTTCGTTCGTTTGAACGCCAATTATCTCAATTTGAGTCTCGGTCGCGGTAATCATTATAAAAATGAGTTTTACAAAAAGTTTGCATGAATTTAGCTTCTTCCTCATGAGACATAGGTATATCATCTTCATCAAGATTGGGTTTAGTTTTTTTAGCATGGTTTTGGAGTTCTTTATACCGAGCATCCATCGTCAGGGTCATGTGCATCCCATTCGTCGGGCCGATAATTTTGTCATGTATGAAATTACAGCTTGGTACTGCTTGCCTTCATCGGTGAAAGCAACGGTTTTTTCTTAAGATATATTTTTAGTTCGCTAATTTTAGAGAGTTTGATATTGAGTAAGACATTTAATCTTCGAGAAAGCTTATATATCTTGGTGGGTAGATGTGTTTGGTTGTGTTATAGGGTATTTTATAGAGGAAAAATAACCACCAGATGCAGCATTTAGAAACTTTCTTGGGTTTATCTTCGCTTAGACCATGATGAAGATTCTGATAATGTTTGCCCTTTGGTACAACATTGTGACCATGACAGTTTTTGAGCATTTCCTTCATGTGATAGCCGAGCGTCGTTAAGAGATTCAATTTCGTGGTTTGTAGAAAAAGCTCGAATTGTTCTCGAGGCAGCTGCTCGAAAATATTGAGAAAGAAACGCTATGAAAGCAGTTGAAGTTCATCCCATGTGTCGATAGTTACTTCGTTAGAGTTTCATACCAACCATGTTTTTTGCTTCCCCAGGTATAGGGATAGGGGAAACCTCATTAGGCGGACGGCTTCATTCTCACTATCTCTGTATTTAAACATATCGCAGATTCTAAGGAATTCATGAATGTGTTTATAAGGATCAGTTTTGGTTCTACCATCGAATTGGTTTCCTTTAACAAGGGTCAAGTGGTTAGCTTTGATAGCAAATTCGTTTGCAGTTTCAGGAATAGTGATTGCGGAACCAGGTGTCGGAGCGACAACATGGTCAGCAACCCACATGTTTCATCACAATCGGATCAAAATTTTCGTAATAATATCAAGAAAGTGACGGAAGTAGTTGATGTTAAGAACTGGCGGGTAGACAATTCTCGGGTGTCGTGGTGGATTATTTCTTTGATCGTATGGAACTTTTCTGTTTTGTCGGCGAAGTCTTTGATTCAGAGTACGTTCAGGTTCAGGTAGTGGTTTAACAAGTTCAGGATTGGAAGCATGTGTATGCATCTAAGAGAGAAAGTGTTTGGGCCAGTTTGCAAGAAAATTTGACGAGATTTTAGAAAAAAGATGGTTGGTTGAAAGTGATTTTTGTCCAAGAGTTTTGACTATAGAACAGCTAAGAAATCCCCGGCAGCGGCTCCAAAAACTTTGACGTGTTTCAAAAGCTTTAAATTTATAAGACTAAAAATACCAGATAATTATATGGAAACACACGGGTAAAAGTATAACCCACGTATGTAGTATAATATTTTTAGGTAAGACTAGGTTGTCCACAGGGATTAGAGTAGTGTTCAAATAATCAAAAAGAAAATAGACTTTAACAATTTTGAAAACAATTTTTACTTTACCAATGATAAAAAGTATGACTACTCGGATAGTTGAAAAACAACTTATAAGTGTTGGAAATGATTTGACCTTGAAGATGGGGCATTAATTTAGAAAGACGATTTATCGTCAGAAAACGTTTTCACAAATCAACTTGTTAACTTAAGACTTATATTTAGTTAACTAGACCAAATGTGTCACTTAAATAATCCAGTTACTATTATATCAAAGCTTATTTTAGTGAGAGTATCAATTTTCCGGAAAGCGTTATTTCTCGGCACAGACGTTAAAAACCATAATAGCAAATCTTTAAAACCACAATAGATCAAAACGTGTCATTCGACCTATACCGATATGGATTATATAATCTAAGTTGATAAGCAAAAAATAGATAAAAGGGAAATTTTTATATAAAATAGGGGTTGCAAACTATAAAGCTTAGGATTAAAGACAGTACAAGAATCATACCAAACCACTTATTTATTATCATAGCCCTGAGACTTCACCGAGTATTCATGATATATTATTGCCTCTCATGGCTAAGGACTTCATAACAAAAGTACTCATTACGTAAATTTCCATTATTTCAATAACAAGGTAAGAAAACTTCTTCGTTCTTGATCATTAGATCTTTTTCTTCAAGGGAAAAGGTATTTCTTGGTGTTTTGGTGAAAGGGGAAAGGTATGTGTGTGTAGAATGAGATAGGTAGTGAGAAATGGTTGTGAGAGGAATGATTTGGTTGAGAAATTTCGTCTCAATTTATAGGCAAGATTTTGGTGTAAAGTGCGGCGCACTTACAAATAAGTGTGGCGGACTTGATGAGTTATTGCGATAGCATTTAATGACATTACTGGAAGTGCGACGCATTTACAAATAAGTGCGACGGTTTTGAGGAGTTAATGCAGGTGTATTTAATGGACTTTAATTCTTCAATCTATGGGAAAATGTATGGCGTACAATATTGTAAGTGCGGCGGTGTTTGAATTTCAGAGGAAAGTGCGGCGTACAATGTAACAAGTGCGGCGGACTTCTTGAATTTTGGCTAGAAATCTTTCTTTTCTTGTATTCGCCTTCCAAAGTGTATAGATTCTTGAGCTTGGGTCTTTAGAGTCTTCAAGTGAACCTATAAGCAATTTAAGCTTAATTAAGTATCGAAAGTTCACGAGAAATGATAACATATATATAAATAACGCCATAGAAAACATGTATAATTTGGGCGTTATCATTACCTCACCAAGTTCGACCCAAAGTCATACGAAGGTGTCTTCCTAGGATATTGGCAAAATAGTAAAGCTTACATAATACTTACAAACAAACAATGAAAGTTGAAGAGTCGTTGAATGTAACTTTTGATGAAACTCCTCCCCCGCCTAAAACATCACCATTGGAAGATGATGAGTTAGTCGAAGAAGAAGCTATTGAGGTTAGTAAAACAAAACCCATATGCAATGATCTTGAAGACATCTCATTAGAAAATAATCAAATTGTAAATATTAAAGAATCCAAAACTCATCCCTTAGAAAATGTTATTGGTAATCTAAATCAAAGAACTCTTAGGTCGCAAGCTCAAGACAAAATCAATTTCTTTTTCTTTATTTCAACAATAGAACCTAAAAATATAAATGAGGCATTAAAATATGAAAATTGGGTAATGGCCATGGAAGATGAACTAAACCAATTTAAAAAAAATAATGTTTGGAAACTAGTCCCAAATCCCATGGATATGACCATCATAGGAACAAAATGGGTAATATTAGAAAATAAACTCGATGAAAATGTCGTATAAAATCCGAACAAAGCAAGGTTATAGTCGCCCAAGGTTATAATCAATAAAAAGTAATTGATTATGACGAAACATATGCACCCGTTTATACAAAAAAAAAGCTTAGACTGAGAGTCCATAAGAATACATTAGCTTATGCTGCCGCACTAGACTTTAACGTTATACCAAATGGAGTGAAGAGTGCATTCCTTAGTGGGTATATCAATGAGTGAGGTTTACGTTGCACAACCTCTGGATCATTTGACTTCGCAAACCTAATTATGTCTATAGACTTAAGAAAGCTCTTATGGTCTAAAACAAGCCCCCAAAAGCTTGGTACGATCGATTAAAAGCCTTTCTTATTAAACATGATTACTCCATGGGAATGGTAGATAACACACTCTTCAACTAAAAGAAAGACTCAACCTCATTATATTCTAAATATATATTGGTGACATTATAAGTCGGTATCAACTTATCAAGCAAATGTGTAATGACTATTGCCAAGAACATGCAAGATGATATGAAATAAGTTGAGGGAACTAAATTTTTCTTAGGATTACAAATAAAACATTAGATGATATAGGAATATTTTTTAATCAATCAAAATATATTAAGAAAATGCTTAAGAATTAGGAATAGAAGACTCTGAAGCCAATAAAAACCCACACTATGTCAACGAAAACCAACTCACAGAGACGAAAGAGAGAGTTCGCGAGAGTAAACCAATATAGAGGCAATAAATGTATTATTATACTTTAACAGCAAGTAGACCTGATATCAAGTTTAGTGTGAGAGTGCCTTTGTGCAAACGCTTTCAAGAGGATCCAAAACCTCTCACCTAGAAGCGTTAAAGCGAATCTTCCGATGCACGATACATTAAACACACTACGCATTTAGGATTATGGTATCCTAAGGGACCCGGCATGGAAACAATAGTGTATGCGGATTCGGATCATGCGGGAGATTATGTAGATCGCAAGAGCACTAGTGGTGTTTGCACGTTTATGGGATGTTGCCTAACATCTTGGTTTTCGAAGAAGCAAACCGCTCTTGCCATCTCCACAACCGAAGCGGAATATGTAAGTGCCGGAAAGGCATGTCAACAAGCCCTATGGATGAAACAAGCTCTCGTAGACTATGACGTTAGGTTAGATGACATTCCAATAGTGTGTGATAACAAAAGGGCTATAGACTTAAGTAAGAATCACGTTCAACGCTCAAGAACAAAACACATTGAGATTCGCCATCACTTTCTTCGCGATAATATTCAAAAAGGGAATATCTCTATAGAAAATGTCTCATCGGAAGACAACATAGCCGATATTCTAACTAAATCACTTAAACGTGAGTCATTTAACTACTTACGTCTAGGTCTAGGAATGATGGAACAAATTGATTAAGTTTTCGGCATAATAAAGAAATGATAATCATCAAAGAACTGTTTGTCAAAAATCTGAGAAAAAATTTCTCAACAGGTGGCGGTTCCCTTAATTCAGAAAGGGCGGGCCCTTTAATTTTATGAGAAAAGCCAAACTTTAAGGGAACCACCCACCTGACTAACTAAAATATTTTTTTTCTCTCTCTGTGTCTAGGTTTCTATTTTACACAAAAACACAAGATTGAGAAAAGTCTATAAGCAAACTTTTACAAATTCTTCTATCTAAATGCATATCTCATTATACATATATACAATAGTCCCAATCTATTATTTTCTAAAAAGTCTTTCTCATAACTAGGAGCACATGAAAATCAATTTTCATATATTGTTGAGATATGCTAAAAACATTTTTCACATATGCATAATGTTCTCTTACTTGTTGTCAAAAGTATATAATCTAATATATATTTTCGACAATCTTGGTTGAGCAAAATTAAATCAAGGAGCATTTGGATTATTTCTTAGGTTTTACATGTCTTAGTGTCGAAATAATCGCTACTCCACATTTGTCGCACTTAGGCACACACTAGTATTTGCACAAAAGTTTGGTTCGTTTTTAACTTAACCCTCTTGTCAAGAAAAATTCTCTGTGCATTATATCTAGTTACTATTTTATATGCTCTTCACTCTTTGGGTCTTCAATTCATATATGATTATATGCCAAAATTATGTGAAATAGTTTTATCCTACAACTTGTCATATATATGTAGAATGTTGAATGCTTAATTGCTATGTGCTAAAAAATCTTAATTGCCATAAAAGGATGGACTTGCTGCAAATTAACCACCAAAACAGAAACCCTCACATAAAATTTTGAGAAAAATCGATTTTTGGGAAATCTGGGAAATAGCAGCAGGCGACCCCCTTAATTCATAAAGGGCGGTCCCCTTATCTTTAAGGGGACCGACCCCTAATTAAGAGGACCGGCCTAGACAGTCACGGGTAAAACAGTATTTTTATACCTTTTTGACCAAATACCCTCTAGACTTAGCTACTATTTCCCTAAATTCACAAACATTTCTTGGATTTGATCCTTTAAATGTTCATTCTTCCTAATTTAAACCTTTCCTCCACTATAAATACATTCTCAACCATCATCATCACAATCATCCTCACCAATGACATCTCCTAACAAACCCACATCCAAACCATCAAGGGTAGCCAAAATGAGTGTGAAACCTATTTGGAGGAAGAAACTAAATCCTTGTAACACAACCAATGAGCTCAATGTAAATTCACCTACACGAATGCCAAAACCACTCACTCCTCATCATGAACCATCTCAAGAAAACAATCATCCCAATCAAGCATTACCAAATCCTTACATTAATGACACTCCCACATCACCATAAGTTGTCTCACATCCTCCATCTCCCATCTCACCCATCAATTCACATGTTACTCACACTCAAGCTCCGGCAACGGCGCTAAAAACTTGATGTGTCGTTGTGTGGTGTGTATTTTATGATTCAAGTTTTAAATTTATATTTTGCCGACTAAACCAGAAACAACACTTTAACGGGCAGTGTACCCGGTCAAGATGTAGATTCGTTGGTAAGTAGGGTGTCGATCACTGAGAGCGAGGTTAAACCTTTTCAGTTTATTAATATCTTGGTTGTCTAATCTATGTTAATTCTAATCTATGTCAAACCTATGCTAAACCTATGTTAGTCCTAGATCTAATGGGAAAAAGGGGTTTTCAGCCTGAGAGACTGGCACGGGTTTGGTTGGTGACTAAAATCAATTCAAGGCACTGTTACCCACGCAAGCAAATTAGCAGAAGATAAGAGAGCGGTTGAGCCTAATATAAGAAAACTGTATTAACCATTATTAATCCGATTAGAACGTTGGTATGTTTATTAGTGCAATGATTTCTTATCTCGAGGTGGCATATCATTCTTAGACTTAGGCGTTACTTCTTCCTAAGACCTAGACACATTAATTCTGTCACAATTAAAGCATCCTTGTTTGTTGATTATAATCTATCTTAGGGATTAAAGCAATGGTGATCTTGTTAAACCCTAGCTCATAGAGACTTTACCCACTTATCTCATAATGGTAATTTATACACTAGTAGTCCACTTGTCTAACTATCTAATGGAATCAGAACCTTATTTGTTGAATTATCTAGGTTTAAAATGTGCAAACAATTCCCTAATCACCTTACTCCTCTAAACTAAACCCAACACAAAACCCAGGACATTAACCAAGTTGAAACCCATGTTAGGTATTGCCCTTGTTGCAAATCTCCTATCACCCTTGCAAACCCACACAAAACAACTTAATCTTTGCCCTCTACTCTCATTATGCTGAGGAATATCAAATGGATTGAATTCACTTCGTCCACCTATCGACCAAGTACAACTAAAGAGCATCTAGATACCTGAGCATAATTGCTATTCATGTATCCAATACACATCAAATCCAAATTGAAGCAGTTTATCCGGCCACTAGCACATTCAACGTGTGCAGAAGGGTCTCTAGATACTATCTAGTTTTAGGTATACACCTTATGCAGTCAAGTATGAAAGACAAATCCTAACCCCTTTCTGTCTTTTTGTTTCAATCAAAGAAAGAAAAAAAACCCGGATACAAAATTGTGAACACCACACATCTAAGAGAGTTAAAAGAGATTTATTAACCCCTTCCCACAACCGCTCCGCCCCCCCCCCCACTAAGACCCTTATCCATCAACAACGCAGCCTAAATCCATAATAACTGACCCTACACAAATAATCGTGCAAAAAACCCCTTTTTGTGTAGCAGTCAAGCAAAGAAGTCAACAAATCCTTTTATGCTATCTAAGGAATTTTTTATTACTGTATTAATACTTGTGCTTTCGTAAGCCCTTTTGTTTTGTCTGATCATTATTTATGGTGCGAGTGCGAGGCCGTGTCAGTTTTTCTCAAGACGCCAAACTAATGATTCCGTATACTGGCAATGAGTAATCCTTTGCTTTGATGTTTGCTCTTGCGACATCTTGTTCGATCATTTTATCCTTCCTTCTTGCTACAATGTTGGATACATAATATTTGTATGGTTTCTAACTCGTTTTATAGCACAAGAAACCATAGCTCGATTCCTTGGTACCCTCGAACGAGGGGGAGCACACATCAAGGGTGGAGCATTTATTGTCATCAATTTTACTAGCAATTCCTCGACGTAGCCTTTTTGATTCTACAATCTAGGTTGGTAGAGAAATGACATAAAAACTCACTAAAATAAAAGCTTTTTAAATAAAAATAATTTAACTATTTAATATGAGTTTTAATTTTGTAATCATCAAAAAGGGAGGCTAGATATTGTACTGATAAAGAAATTAATGACCTAAAAACATTATTAAATATTTTTCAAATACCTTACTTATTGATAATCCACAAAATATAAAAAACGTTCAATGTAAAATTAACGTAAACGAATAATTAGTAGAAAATTCACATTTCTGAAAATTATATACACTTTAAAACGCCTCTGAATTAATAAATTGGCTTTAACTGCATTCTTATACGGATCAAACCTAAATCATTAGTTATACTACACCACTCATTTTTATAAAATGTCGTAAACATTTTATAATACCACTACAAAACCATTTTCATAATCAATTAAAAGAATGTTTTTAGTCTCAAAATAAACATTTCTGACAATTCAAATTTTTTTAGACATACACAACGGCTCCAGAATAGTCTCCAAGAAAATTTACCCCTACAAACATAAGTTGCCAAACTAGGAAATCTGCCTAGAATCTAGGGCGGACCCAGCCTTAAATACAACGGAAGGGCTGATCCCGCTTATACATTTAAGGGTGACACGAACATAGGTAGAAACGCTCCTAACACAGAATGTCTATAAATACTGGACTATATTCCCCAATATTTTCATAACCTTTTAGCACTCATTCTTTCTGATAAAAAAAAACCCTACATCATCTCATTAAAATCCTTCTCGATTCCTTTAAATCACAAAGCTTTGTTTCTAAGTTCAGATCCAAGCCAATCAACTCTATCCTCAAGTGCAAGACGAAGACATACTTACCACAATCAAATGTAACGAACTTATTACAAACATCCTTGGTGTGTTGTTGCAATCTTATTGCAATCCATATTATAACTTGAAATCACTTTGTAAATATTGTAAAGGGTCTGTGTCTTGCTTAGTTAGATTCTTTCGGTGATTACTTGTAAGTATTAGCTATAGCATCTTGGTGTGATCTTTCCTAGTAGTGTTTTAGTTTTCTCTTAGTGTTGATGTAGTACAATAGGTGCTAGTGGCTGTGAAAGATGATGGCTTGGTGCAGTGAATGAAAACTAAATTGCGTGTAGATGGAGAAGTTGTGAGTTTATAGTACTTCGACGATCTCTAGTTATGAACAACAGTATATGTAAGTGAAGTTGTAGGAGTAGAGGCAAATAAGAGGGGACTTCGGTAGCCTAAACCACTATAACATCCTTGGCGTTTTGGTTAATAGATAAAGTACTCTTACCTCTTATCTCTTGTCTTACATTATCATGTAATGGGAGCTTGGGAATCACAAGGTAGTTAGTAAACTCATAAATGAACTTAGGTGATTTTTGGTATAATTTATTAAGGTCAACAAGTATGGTTTTCAAGTTGGTAAAGATACACTAAAATTATGCATTTTTGATTAAATTGTAGTTGACTAGTGTAATGTGATAATGAAGTGGTTAAGGTTGGGCATGGTGTCAGGGTGACCCGTGATGGTTAATCAAACCCTTATAAATCCATCATATGTATGTTACATGGATTATAACTTTTAGCTTGGTCGTATGTAACCATGTTTATTTATTTGTATAGTTGCGTGATAGGAATTAGAAGCTGCATTTGAGTATTTAGGTGAGTTACATAGTCCCACTTTTTATTGCGGTTTAAACTTAGGATGGAAATGATACAAGTGTTGAATTAAGTTTTAAATTACTGTGATTATGTGTTAGTGTAAATGCATGGACTATTATGTGACTAATGTGCGTTATGTGCTACATGTTATGTGATGTGATATTGATGTGTGAGCTAAGTCAGGAGGATTACTTACGAGTATCTTCGGCCTGCTTAGTGGAAGGTATTGTTGCCTAGTCAGGAGGGTTACCTGTGGGTATCTTTGGTCTAAGCTAGTGGGAATGAGATTTGGTTATGTGATATTGAGATGTTTCCTAGCCAGGAGGGTTACTTGTGAGTATCTTCGGTCTGAGCTAGAGGGTAAATGGAATTGGATTGATCCAAGAGAGATTGAGGTTGTCTGCTTGGTGTTTGATTGGTTAGTTTTGGATTGAATTTCATGTTAGCTTGTATGTTAGTTAGCATAGTTGTCATGCAAAAGTGTTGTTTTATAATCACAGTAATTTGGTTAATGATTTTGGTAATGGATTGAGTATGTGTGTCTGAAAACCTATGTTTCTCACCAACCATTATGTTGACGTATAAGCATCATTTTCAGGTACTCAACAAGATGAGGTTAAGGTTAAGAAAAGTGGCTAGATGGACCGTAGACAGCTGACGAAGTTTAGTTATCTAGATTTCGTTATTTGTTTTGGATGTTGGATGTTATTTGACTTGTTTTGTTTGGATGTTTAAATGTTTGCATGTCATGATATTGGCATGAACTGCCTTTATTTTAATGTCAAATGCCTTTAGATTTTGTTGATGTTTTTGGGTATTTTCATGACACTATGTGTCTATACCTTGTATTTTGTGCATATTTAATTTCTCTATATAGACGCAAATGTGTTGTGATGATTCCCTTTCTCGTCACGCCTCGCGTTTCTGCCTTGGCGGGGTGTGACAACCAGCTCTTGTAAATATTTGGTGTAAATTATTTTTTACAATTTGGTTGTTTTAGGAAACTATATATATATATATATATTAATATATATATTTATTATTTATACTATATATAATATCTTATATATATATATTATGCTACAAGTGGTTTATATCTTTAATTATTAACCTTGCAACATATGATACATAACACACATCCCCTCACTTGAGATGAAACAGGGGGGTCTTTCTAGATCTTTAATGATAGGTCTTCCACGATCGCGCAAAATTTCCGAACCCATTTCCCCGAACCAATGGACTTAAGTAGCCAGGTATTTCAACACAAAGAAAATTTTAGACTATAGGGTTGGCTAAGGCGACAGGGTGTAACGATACATAAAGGGTTTTAACATGGATTAGCTTAACAAGGTGATCTAGGGGTATCTTGCACTAAAATTAAGTGCAAACAATGGGAGGTCAACAAGTCAGTGTGATAAGTCGATAAACACACACATATTGGCTGTTTGGGTGCATTCCTAAGATGTTGCCTTTTCAAACTGTCTATTCCAACTAATCAATTAGGTCTCAAAATGATGTATAAGCCAAGTTCTAAAGTCACACATATATTTGGTGGATTTATGTATAATAGATGAAAATGGAATAATAGGCTTAACCTCACCAATTGAAATAAAGGATAATAGTGCGCTCGGCAAAGATTAATTATAGTTTATTAAGAAAAACATGTCAAAATTTTAAAAATTGGCACAATTTTAAAGAAAAAAACTTAGAAAATGAGAGGCAATAGTATAGTTCAAGTGTAATTCTACTCCCATCCCCAACTTGGTTTGTACATTGTCCCTATTGTACAAGTAGGAAACAAAATTAATCAGAAGTAGAGTAGAATTAAATAAAACGAATCCCCTAAGCGTTTGTCATATGCTTTGAATTTGAATTGAATTCTTGAGATTGTCAATTGACTTAACTCCCTTTCACATGAATCACTTGGCCAAACAAGAAGCATTAAATGTTCAAAAATAAATATACAATAAGACCTAACTCACTTTCGTAGGAATCATGGTTGCATTTAGCTTATACAACAAGCCTTTTAAACCACTTGGCAGCCCAAGAGGACGAGTGAAGTCTCATGAGGGCTTCCAGAGAACATACCCACAAAGTCCATTTACTTATACACGGTTTTAAAAAGGTTTCAAACTAGTTTTAGGTTTTACAGATAAGGGATTATAGCGTAATCATGGTGTAGGTTACGCCGTAATCATGTGGTTATTAATTTAAAATATTTTAAATTTAAGATAAGATTACGACATAATCCAGGACAAGGAGATTACCGCAGCAATTACATCTGTTACGGCGTAAAACCTTGTAGTTATGCCTACACAGGAACCTGTTTACCACATGATAATGAGCCAAGGAGACTTTAAAATCTAATTCCTTGCTGAGAGATCCTGCAAAATCAAGTAAGAAACCAAACAAACCAACTAAAACTCGAAATCCCTAAATGAAAATCATTAATAAAATACGGGTTGTCCCGACAAGTACTTTTGTTTATTACTTAGTCTTTAAGTTAGACTCATTTTAACTCTACATTTTCCTAATAGCTCTTCCGTCTTTGTCCATCTCCTTCCTGATCATCCTCATGAATCTGGAGCCATTAACTCTTCCTAATGGTAGGTGTGGAAACTAGAAGAGGGGGGGGGGGGTGAATAGTTTATCGGTTTGTTTTTCATTTTAAAAGTTTTCTTTCAAAATACTTAGATTCGAGTTGTATGTTTAACCAATCAACAATATGAACCAATAATATAACAATCTAAACTAAAACTAAATAACAATGACAATAATATAAAGAGATAAGGAAAAGAACAATCAAACCAAGACGCCAAGATTTTATAGTGGTTCGGCTACGAAGCACCTCTTCGCCCTACTCCACTCCCCGAGTATCCTACTCGAGATTTCACTATGTCAACAAGCTCCCTTTAGGCGGAGAAAACCGTTTACACGTCGCTTACGTTGTTTTCCGACAATAAGCTAAATGTCGAGTCCTAATCATAGCTAGAACCAATCTACCACTTCACAATCAATATACAATCACAAGATCTACACTATTGGATTTAGATACAATCCGAATCACACAAATACACAAGATAATTACAATAGAGATTTGGTACTTAGAAGAAGAGAAGATAGATCACTAAATAACAATTCATTTCTTGGCGAATATGAATCTTCTTCTCTTGCACTTGATAGAAGAATGGGAGAGATGAGATGAGATTAGATCACTTGAAACAAGATCAAAGAGTGTTAGTGATCAAGAGATTTAGAGAGAGAAAGAAGGTTTTTAGAGAGAGAAAGTTATCTAAAAAATTCGTGCAAAGAGGAATGTTTCTCTGCCAGAAATAGTGCAGTATTTATAGACAGGATTTCCAACGGTCATCTGGGGGCGGTCCCGGCGGTCCCATATATATCTAGGGGCCGCCAGACCTATAAGGGGGCCGTCTAGTAGATTATGCTCCTGTTTTTATCTTTTTGTGGGGAAGGTTGTATTTGTTATGGAACCTTTCATTTTGGGGGGAAAATTTGAATTTCAAATTTAAGTTTTAAATAAAACTTTTCTTTTAATTAGAAAATATTTTGTATATATATTTTTGTGAAAATACTTTTGTAAAAAAATGTTGATGAGTTATAGAGAAATATATTTTCTTGATCACGATTTTCAGCAAGGGGTGGACCAGTATTTATAGACAGGAGAAATTAACGGTCACTGGTGGCGGTCCTGGCGGTCCCATATATATAAGGGGGCCGCCACCTAGACTCCGCTCTCTTTTTTGTCTTTTTGTAGGGAATGTTGTATCTAGTGTAGAAGCTTCCGTTTTAGGGGGGAATTTGAATTTCAAATTTTAAGTTTTTAATAAAACTTTTCTTTAATTAGAAAATATTTTGTATAATTAATTTTGTGAAAATCTTTTCTAAAAATATAATGGATGAGAGAAAAATATTTTCTTGATCACTAATCATGCTTAATGATTTGTTTGTTCATACCTTAAGTGATCACTAATCTTAGAAATAGAATTTTACGATTAACTATTTGTAAACATTTAATTTTATCGTAAACGGTTTTACATTTTGTTATTATCAAAACGTTGAGAGGTCGAAAAATATAAATAACGTTTTTAGACATTATTTGTATTAACAATCTCCCCCTTTTTGATGATGACAAAATATAAACTCATTTTGTATAAAATTAATAGTTACACATTATTAATGAGTTTTGTTCCATTTCTCCCCCTTTTTGTCGAATTCAAAAAGGATGATCGTCGAGTTGTTGTAGGAAGAAAGAAATCGACGATATCAAGACTCCCCCTTGATGTATGATCCCCCTTGTTCGGGGAACCAAGGGATCGATCTTACGAAATTTGTTTGCTACAAAACAAGATTAGAAGTACAAGTGCAAGACAAATATCTTTTAAAGCAACACATTATAATTAAGTCACCCAAAATAGAGTTTCATTCAACCAACAAGAAACTCATACATAAATAGATGGCACATACAACATACAATAGAGCTATGATAAGCAAGAAAACATAAATTCATAAATTACACTACAATCTAAGCATACAAAGGAGATAAGTCCTAGATGATTCATGATTCATAGGAGATGACTTTTGAGCAAAAGATTTTGGGGTGACACGTTTATGAAAACATTTGAAGATTTTTCAAGGTGGAGGTGGAAAGTGGGAGGTGATTGCGGTAGTGAGAAGATATTCAAGATGAGCAAACATGATGTTCATCTCATCTCTTAAAGTGAAGAAAAGGTTTCGGTTGTGAGAGCAACATATGCAAGTTGACCCATGATAGTCATGATAGTTGTAGAAAAGAGGATGGCCCATGATAGGTGGTTGAGGTTGTGGTGGAGATGGTGGTGATGGAGTGTCATGAATGTGATCAAGAGGAGTGATTGGTGACAAAGAGAGTGTGATATCCAAAGAAGGATGACTTTGAAGTGGTTGAGGGTTTAGAGGTCTAGGAGGAACATCCGAAATGTTGTCAAGCAAAGGGTTCAAATTATGAGGAGAAGTTGGTTCATGTGAAGATGGTGGTGAAATTTGAAGTTTTGAGTGAAAGGAAGAAGATGTGTTCTCTTGACTTGATGATGTTTGATTAGTGGATGTGGTTTTTGATGGTGCATTTGGAGGAGTTGGAGATGAAGAAGTTGTTGTAGTAGAAGGTGTGGTGATGATATCATCATCACTAGATATGTTGACAAATAGTTGTCTAGGAGGGATTATGGTGAGTTTGATTTTCTTAGAAGGGTTAGATGATGAAGCATTGGTGGAATTCATGGTAGATTGGTGTGAGGAAGATGAAGATGATGATAGAAGTGGGGAGGATGACTTATTTAATTAGGAAGGAAAAGATCAATGTGGAAAAGCATGAGAGTTGAGTTTTTGAATTCCAAAAGTGGTTTAGTAAAATGCAAAAGGTTTAGCTGGGTCTAAGAAAGAATAGTCAACTGCACAAAAAATCAGGAGCCATAGTGAAAATTTTGTGACTTCTGATGGCGGTCCCATATATATTAGGGGGCCACCCAGTAGTTATGGGGGCCGTTCTCTGGAGACATGAAATTTTTTCAGTTTCTTCTATTTTTTGTAAATCCTGTATAGAAATAGTTTCCTATTTTTCCATTTTGTAGTCAATTCTTATTCATCATGAATCATCTAATACTTAACAATCAAGGTTATAATACTAAACATCCTAAGCTCAATCAATAAATCATATGTAGGAAAATTGACAATTTTATAAGCATGCATAATATAACAATAGCCAAAGCGTATCAGGGTGCATGCAAGTATGGGTTTAGGATGATAAAATTGAATGATCATCCAAGACAAGTAATATTGCCCATACTTCGTACTAAGTTACTAATAAGTAGTATAAGTTTGAATACCTAAGCATAATAGATTGGTAAATAATATAGATAATAATGTCATAAAGTAATTTCCCTCATAGCTCACTTCTTCATGTTTCTCCACAACCTTCTGAGACTTTTTCCGATTGACCTTACTCCACCACGCTGCTCATCTTGTAATTGAACTTGACGGTTGATGATTTTGGTTTGGCAGGTGTAAAATGGTTCCAAGTAAGGGTCAATATTAGGTGGGTTTTGATAAACTTGAGGAACTTGATTGGTTAAAGAATTGACATAACAAATGGGGGAAGGAGTGCTTGCACGCGAGGTCCCTTCGCCATTTCCATCATCATTATCATTGTTGAGATGAGAAGTATGGTTGATCAAAGGCAGAAGAAGAAGAAGTGGAGTGACGACCTCTTCTCGTGCTACGATCCTTTCTAGGCTTTCTCTCTTGTTAAGCGGCAAGAGGATTCATGACACGATCGTACAAGACATAAGACTCATTGTTTAATTCAGGATTTTCATTCATGATGACATTAAACAAACGGTTAATAAGATACCATAGGGTAAGATCAACCGCTTTTGTTTAGTGAACCACTCCATTCGCTTTGCCATGAAATAGGCAAGGTTGAACTTTTCGGAGTGTACGACACAATAGAGCATGTAACAAAGACACGCGGGAACATGATCCTGATTACCCCCCAGACAAAGGACATTTTCCCTAATAATTCAATTTCACGAGTTAGAACTTGATGTTCAAGAACATCAATCTCTTCCTTATGACGGATGCGACGGACTTAACCTTCTCTATCAATTCGAATAGACGAAATGATGTAATCAAGAGAATGAGGGTTGGTTTGATATGAACCATCCGTAGGGAAACCATATGCCAAATCATCAAGTGACCATTTGTCCGTATAGACGCAGGCACCCGGTATGTCAAGAATTTGAGCAAATTCTTCAAGAGAGTAAGAAAAGAATTGGTTTTGGATCACAAATTTGATGAACATTTCACCTTCATCGGAATAATTGATTTGATATTGACTATAAAACTCAAGAATGAATCGAGGACATATATGGTTACTAATTTCAAGGAGACACTCAAACTCGACAAAACTGAACATAATTTAGATCCGTGAAGTTGTCAAAAACCACCCGACCCTCATGAATGTAACGACTTTCAAGATTTCTTAGTTTTTCTTTTATAGGTGTACGGTAATCATGTGATATTATTGGTATGTAGGCTCTTGTATTTTTGTGATCTTCGGATGACTTACGAGGCATGATTTCCTAAAATAAAAGCAAAATCACATTTTATTACCGTTTCACTTTTAGTTGGTTATGCATATTGTTTCTAGTGTGTGTCTAAATGTGACAAGTGTGGAGTAACGATTAACTCGACCTAAATATAAAATCCTAAGAGTTAACCTAAACGCTCCTTAATTTGATTATGCTCAACCAAACAAGATGAAAAATACATATGTATTATGTATCTCAAAATTTGTTCATGAGATCATTATGCATGTGTTTGAAACCGTTTTTAGATTGTATTGACAATGCATAACAATAATTTTATTTTGTTCCTAATGTGAGTGATTTGAAAATGAATTTGGAGTTTTGGTTCAAAATCAAATTTTCTACAAGCTTACTAATGTATGCAAATCCTATGTCTAGTAGTCCTAATTGTATGAAATTGAAAGAAAAATCAAAAATCCTCAATTTCAATTTTTGGTGTTCATCATGAACCCTATACTCAAATTGAAAGAAAATGGATGAAATGACTTACATTTGATAATCTTTAAGATGTTGTGAGTGATTGTAAGTGTTGATTTTATCTTCAATTTGTGTTTTAATGGGTGATTTTGAGTTTTTGAGTGGTTTTGGTCGAGTTCGTCACTTGCAGCACAAAGAGGGGTGTTTGTTTTTGTGGTTTGGAATTTTTTTTGACTAAGTGTAAAATAAGGGGGTCTGCTGATGGCGGTCCCATAATGTCTGGCGGTCCCAAATATATTAGGGGGCCGCCTATGGTATGGGGGCCGCCCTCAGTAAAGGGTTTTGGACTCAGTTTTTGACGAAAATTTTACGAAGAGGAGTGACATCTTAATTTGCATTTCGCGAATTAAAAATGCTTAAAGTACTTCGGATGAAGTGTTCAAGTCATCACGACACGGAATGGAACACGGACTAGAATTAAGACAAAAGAAGGAGAAGCAAACTAAAGTGATTTATGGAATGTGTTCCATCATTCCTAAGCCAAGACGTAGATAGTTAAACGATTCACGTTTAAGGGGTTTAGTGAGAATGTCGGCAATATTGTCGACGGACGGCACTTTTTCGATTGAGATATGTCCTTTCTGGACATTATCACGAAGAAAGTGGTGACGAATTTCGATGTGTTTGGTACGAGAATGTTGCACCGGGTTTTTGCTAAGGTCAATCGCGCCTTTGTTATCACACATGATGGGAACGTCGTCGAGTCGTACGTCGTAGTCGATGAGAGCTTGTTTCATCCATAGTGCTTGTTGACATGCCTTTCCGGCGCTTACGTATTCGGCTTCGGTAGTGGATATAGCAAGAGCGGTTTGTTTCTTCGAGAACCAAGATGTCAAACAACATCCCACGAACGTACAAATACCGCTAGTGCTCTTTCGATCCACATAATCTCCCGCATGATCAGAGTCGGCATATACTACGGTTTCTATGCCGGTCCCCTTAGGATACCATAATCCTAAGTGCGTAGTGCCTTTAATGTATCGGAAGATACGCTTAACCGCTTCAAGGTGAGAGGTTTTGGGAGCCTCTTGGAAGCGGGCACAAAGGCAGACACTAAACATGATATCGGGCCTACTTGCCGTTAGGTATAATAAACTACCTATCATGCCTCGATACTTGGTACTATCTACCGACTCACACTCTTCGTCTTTCGTGAGTTTGGTATCGGAGGACATGGGGGTTTTCATTGGTTTAGATTCTTCTAAGCCAAATTTCTTAAGCATTTATTTAATATATTTAGATTGATTAAAGAAAATACCATCTTCCATTTGTTTTATTTGTAGTCCAAGGAAGAAGTTGAGTTACCATCATTGCTCATCAAGATTTTGCAAATTCATTACACATGTCTTGAATGTCGAATCGAATATGATGTCATCGAAAAAAAACATATATTTGAACGATGATGAGATTTGAACTTTTCTTCTTAGTAAAAAGTGTGTTATCTACCATTCCTATTTTGTACTCATGTTTAATAAGAAAAGCTTTTAATCTATCATACCAAGCTTTGGGGCTAGGTTTAAGACTATATAAGAGGCTTTTTTAGTTTTAAACTGATCTGGTTTTTTCAAAGTCAATGAATCCTGGAGGTTGTGCCAGTTTATACATCATCATTGTTAAAACGTTTAGGAATGCAGTTTTTACATCCATTTGGATTAGTTTAACGTATAAAAGCGCATGCATAAGCTAATAGTATCCCAACCCCCCCCCCCATGATTGACTAATAGTCTAGCATCTGGGGCATAAGTTTTAATCCATAAATCAACTCACTCTTGTTGATTAGCCTTGAGTAACTAACTAGCCTTATTTCAAGAAAACAAATACCGTTTTCGTCTAACTCCCTATTCTAAAACCCATATAGTTCCTTTAATTGTCATATTTCCTAGGTTGTGGAACTAATCCCAAACGCGTTAGCAATTGAATTGATTTATTTCTTCTTGGACATAGCGACTATCCAACTATACATACCGTTAAGGTTAATTCAAATTATTAGGTTATATAGTTGATATAAAAACAAAGAATTTACTTTGCGTTTTGGGGGGCTTTGTGAAATTCTATGCGGTTCTTTGATTAAGGTTTCCTATGACATTTTCTAATGAATGGTTCCTAGATTCCTTCTATATTGATATTTTGGTCAATCTATTAAGTTTCATCCCAATGCCATTTTCTAGGTTTTCTTTTCGGTTTCCTATTGCTTCTTCTCATCTAAGTCATCATCCACTAAGGGTTATGTTTCTTAGAGGGTAGAGGAGTATCATTGAATGGAACGTAGTGATTTCTTCGACTTTCTAGTGTGTTTGTTAGGATGATGTAGGGCTATTACTATTTTGAGAATAACCTAAAGAATACCTTCTTCTAACTTTGGGGTTAATACTTTGTAAGGTTGTCTTTAGTGTTTAGAATGAAGCACTTGCCTTCAAACCACTCATAAAGTAAATCTAAAGTTGGTTTCCTTACCTGTTAAGAGTTTGTAGGGTGTGTGATGGCTCTAATTAGGATTCGGTTGAGAATGTATGTTGAAGTGTCTACTGCGTTACACCAAAAATTTTGTGGTAAACGATTGCTCATTCAAATAGGTCCCCCCCCCCCCCCCCCCCCCCCCCTCCCCCCCCTCCCCCCCTCCCCCCCCCCCCCCCCCCCCCCCCCCCCTTTCCCCCCCCCCCCCCCCCCCCACCCCCCCCCCCCCCCCCCCCCCCCCCACCCCCCCCCTTCCCCCCCCCCCCCCCCCCCCCCCCCCCCCCCCCCCCCCCCCACCCTCCCCCCCCCCCCCCCCCCCCCCCCCCCCCCCCCACCCCCCACCCCCCCCCCCCCCCCCACTCCCCCTCCCCCCCCCCCCCCCCCCCCCCCCCCCCCCCCCTCCCCCACCCCCCCCCCATAATCATTTCTTAAGTGTACCTATTTTTTCTGTTCAACCAACGCTATTTAATTGTGAGTACGTGGAGCTGAGAAGTTATGTTTTATACCTACTTGGCATTACAAAACTCTCCAAATTGCACCTTATTATCAAATTCCCTAATGTGGTCGGTTCTTATTGACACTATTGTACATCCTAATTGTTTTTGAATTCTCTTACTAAATATACGAATTGATTGAAAGCTTCGATTTTGTCCTTTAAGGAATTAGTCTAAGTCATACCTAGATTAGTCATCTTATGACTAAGGTGTAACGGTTTCCTTAATAAAAAAAAAAAAAAAAACAAAAAAAAAAACAAAAATAAAAAAAAAATAAAAAAAAAAAAAATAAAAAAAAAAAAAAAACTTGTTATGTTGGATGGACCAAAGAGTCATATGAAGTGAGTTCTAAGCATATAGTCGTTGAGAACTATATTCCTTAGGCTTAAGACTAGCTGAGCTTGCCTTTCTAATTTTGCAAGCATCACAGAAGTGTGAATCAAACTTAAGCTTAGGTAAGTTTCTAACTAATTCCTTAGATGCTAACAATTAAATGAGACGCATATTTACGTGACCTAATCTCATATGCCACAACTTGGAGTTTTCATTAATCATTGCTAGACAAATTTTATCTTCAGCTTATTTCCTAAATTTAATCACATATAAGCCTTTCTTCCTAATCCCTCTACATATACATTACCATCCTTAGTAATTGTCACTATACATTGTTCATAGAAAGACCCATTCTCTACACTTATTATCACATTAATTTGTCTTATCTTAACAAGTTAAATTTAAGTTAAACTACATGCTCTAATTATCTATTTTGAGAGATCATTTGAAATCGTACCTTTGGCAATTATGTTACCGCGTATATTATTACTAAAATAACATTACCTTGTTGTATGCTTTAGCTTGAGAAGAGCCACTTCGGTTACCCGTCATGTGGTTGGAGCATCCATTATCCTTTATCCACTCATCGGGTTCCAAGTCGACTCCAAGGCATATCTATTTATATAAGGCAACACCTCAAACATTTGGTCCCCAATATCTCATGGGTCCAAAGTTGTTAGTGCTAAACATCCCTTGCATTTGATGCAATTGGTTAGGATGTGGAAATGGAAGACACATTTCCCATGGCATGTAACTTTGTCGTGAGAAGTTATTCCAAGTTATAGGAAAACCACGAGGTTGATTTTGTCAACCAATGTTTCTTTTTGGTTGCAGTGTCTTAGGACGATGATAATTATTTTATGACTCTTCTAGGTGGTGGAGTTTTTGATCTAAATATGGTTTGAAATCTAAACTCCGGGTTTTGACAAAGCCTATAGACATGCTTAACTTTCTAGTACACTAGCAACGGGACTTTACATTGTTTACTATTATGTGTTTTGGTCTAGGACCTAAAATAGATTTTTAAAAAGACACACTTTTCAGATCCAGGTGTGGTTCCTGGTGGCCGTCCCATATTTGCTTTGGGGGCCGCCTGCACATTAATGGGGCTACCCATATTTATGGGACCTCTATCAGGGGACACCTTTTTCTGAGCTTTTACAAATTTTATTTCCTTGGTTCCACTAGATGATGTTTCAAATTAATTAAACCTAATTCCTAACTTTTCACCAGAGGGTTTTTGATATTGTAACATTTTCAATTTAAGATGTGTGCTCTTTTAAAGTCTTGGTTAGTTTAGAGCTTCCTCTTTAAGCTTTTCATTTTCAATTTTAAGCATATGACATTTTAACACATTCGATGATCTACTTTCTTTGTTTTTCTCGAGTGTAGACCTTTTTCTTTTAGAATTACTAATTGTATTTTCTAAGCTATTCTCTAGTGATTTTAGTCTTTTATTTTTAGTGAATGATCTTCTTAAACTCATTTTGCACAGTTATTCATATTTGTTATCTAATACTTAAATCTCTATTGTTGAGTTTTCATCACTAAAAGTTAGAGGATTCCATAACATACCTACTGATGCTTGAGCTATAGACATGTTTCATTATTGCTTCTATTCATCTTCTTCACCGCTATAACTCCAAGATACCTACGACAATTGCCCTTTGGTTTCTGTCTTGCGTTGGGTTTGGACATTCTCCAATAAGATGATTCGGGTCGCCGCATCTAAAGCATTTTCTATCTCACTTTTACGTTATGTCATCAGGCCTTCTTTGGAATGTCTTTTTGACGTTCTGACGGTTGTCTCACGAATCTACATCTCTTTAAAGAAACTTGTTGAAGTCTCTTACGCCATAGGCATATCTTCGTATTCTCTTCCGAAAGATCGAACACTTTCATCATCTTGAGTCTTTCTTAGCCTTTAATGTAAAGAGATTTACCTTTCAACTTTTGCTTTGGACTATTTCAGAATCTTTTTGATGGATCATTTCATTAAACTTTGATGGTTCCGATAAGTTTCCATCAATGAGATAGTGTTGTTAGGTCTTTCGACTTTTAATTGCTGTGACCCTTTTGCTCTCCATTTAGGATGTAGAGCCTAAAAATTTCCTAACATAGTTCTTGTCTAGAAACCAACCCGGGGCATTTGGTCCAATAGGTATGGAGGTTTTACCCTCCTAGGGCACGGTCTCATGTTCGGAGTCTTGTCTAGGGCGATAGGGGTTTCTCGAGTGTGTAATAGACGGGTGCCCATGGCCTTCCGGGCTTAGACCCAATCATGGTTGTGTGGGCTCGCTACGCCTTTGGGCTTGGGCCATGTTAGCCATAAATTGCGTTCCAAAAAAAATGTTCTTGAACCCTTAATCAGAGCTTTTAACTAGTATTAATCAGTATTAATCTAGCAAAAACACTATCTATATATCCGTCTTCGGAAATGACAAATTGTTCATATTGTTGAACCAAAAGGTCAATCTTATTATCTTTGACTTGACTATTACCTTGGTGGGTGATTAACAATGTTTTCCAAATTTCATTTTCCGTATTACACATAAAAATTCTTTCATATTTCTTTTCTAGGCAAGCATTATAAATACCATTTTTAGCTTTGTTATTTTTTGCAAGTTTTCTTTTTTTAGATCATCAACTTTGTTTTCGAAAGGGATAACCTCATCTAATTTGGTTTTTGGATTTTGTTCAATAGGTTGAAAATCATCGTTGGTAATAACGTGCCAAAGATCTAGATCTTTTGATTTAACATATGTCTCGAATCTATTTTTCCAATCAATAAAACTATCACTTTCAAAGAGTTGTGGTCTTTGTATAGATTTCCCTTCCAGATATTTGTCAGAATCTATAGATTGATCCAAGCTTTAAAATACAGTATATTTTAAAAAATTTGAGTGACCTTGGCTCCTGATACCAATTATAGAAACTAGTAGGGAGGGGGGGTAGGGGGGTTGAATAGTTTACAGGTTCGTTTTTGTTTTAAAAACTTTGATTTCAAAATACTTAGATTCGAGTAGTATGTTTAACCAACCAATAATATGAATCAATCAAGTAAATATCTAAACTAATGGAAAATAACAATCACAACAATATAAGGAGATGAGAGAAGGAACAATCAAACCAAGACACAGATTATAGTGATCGGCTACGAAAGCTCTTCTTCCACCTACTCTACTCCCGAGTATCCTACATTGAGATTTTCACATGTCAACATGCTCCTCCTGGCTGGAGAAAGCCGTTTACACGTCGCTTACGTTATTTTTCGACACTAAGTTAAATGTCGAGTCCTAATCTTAGCTAGAACCAATCTACCACTTCACAATCAATACACGATCACTAGATCAACACTATTGGATTTACAACATTATCTGATCACACATAATGCACTACAAGATAAATACAATAGTGATTTGTTAATTAAAAAGAAAAGAGCAAGAGATCACTAATCAACACTTTGTTTCTTGGCGAATACGAGTGTTCTTCTCTTGCACTTGAGTGAGAGGGAAGAGATGAGAAGAAGAGATTAGATCACTTTAAACAAGAACAAGATATGTTAGTGATCAAGATATTTAGTGAGAGAAAGAAGGTTTTTAGAGAGAGAAAGAAGTGTGAGAAAATTCGTGCAAAGAGGTCTGATTTTCTGCAAGGAATAGAGCAATATTTATAGGCAAGAAAATCCAATGGTCACTGGCGGCCGTCCCGGCAGTCCCAGATATATAAAGGAGCCAGATAGATCACGCTCCCTTTTTTGTCATTTTGTGGGGAGGGTTGTATCTGGTATAGAAGCTTTCGTTTTTGGGGGAAGATTTGAATTTTAAATTTTAAGTTTTTAATAAAACTTTTCTTTTAATTAGAAAATATTTTGTATAATTAATTTTGTGAAATTCTTTTGTAAAAATGTAATGGATAATAGAAAAATATTTTCTTGATCACTAATCATGCTTAATGATTTGTTTGTTCATACCTCAAGTGATTGCTAATCTTAGAAATGGAATTTTACGATTAATAATTTGTAAACGTTTAATTTTATCGTAAATGTTTTTACATTTTGTTATTATCAAAACGTTGAGAGGTCAAAAAATATAAATAACGTTTTTAGACATTATTTGTATTAACAGGATGCTCAGGGGTAGAGTGTGTTCACTAGCCGAGCCTGGAGGCGACTATTTGATATTAGAGGCCTGTTGGTACACGAGCTCATTCTGGAGTTCTTTAGTACATTTAGGTTCGAAGAGGCTGTGCTTGATCTGGATACGACTGGAGGTTTACAGTTTCAGTTAGGTGGAGTTAGGAGACGTATAAGCTAGTGAGAGATTATTTTGGCCTTAGGATTACATACAACAGAGGAGATACAGACCGATGGTTTTGGATTATATTAGGCTGAGAGCGCGAGGCAGATCCCCGACAAGGGGGATATGAGTGCTTACTAGATAGGGATCTCGTATGTGGGGTATTTTATGGGTACACCCCTTCTTATACTCATATTAGGGATCCTATGCTGAGGTTGTGCACAAGATTGATTGCCTGTAGTGCTCCGAGGAAGTCAGGCACTGGAGTTGACCGTGACTGATTTATTTTATCTGAAAGGGATGGATATTGGCTCGGTCAATGTCCCTTATCTGTTGGCTAGATACTTAAGGTTGTTCGCTTCAGGGAGGAAGCAGGTGGCCATGATATCTAGAGGACAGTTTGTAGCTCGATTAGCAGAGCATTTTGGATTACTTACTGAGGAGAGACTCCAGGGGCTGACTGTGATTGTGCGAGAGCTTCCTGTTATTGATATGACTGCAGATATGTAAGGAGATTAATGATACTTGGGCTTGGGTAGCCCCGAGACCAGAGAGGCAGCAGGTTGCTGCGGCTAGTGACCCTGAGACCGCTAAGGATGCTCCTGTAGTCGATGAGGGCGCTCAGGCTGATCCAACACCCGTACAGGCACCTCAGCCACCTCCACCTGCTAGGACTATGCCTCAGAGGATGGCTAGGTTAGAGGAGGATGTACATGAGATTCGAGTGGCATTGGGCGAGCAGCGTGAGGTGATGGATGCGATGGCCAAAGACTTCTCCAGATTCACTGTATGGGCGGCCAGAGGCATATCACAACTATTAGACTCTGCTGGAGCTACCTGCGTATGATATTCTGAGACCCATGTACCATATCAGAGACGTAGGGTTAGACACAGGACCGACGGTGCCAGCACCTCCACAGCCCAACAGGATGAGCAGCAACCAGACCCATGATCTCCACTCCTTATCTTTTTGTTTTTATCCTCTGTACATTTATATTATTCGTATCATGATGTACCTAAACTTAAAACTACTTATCTTTTGATGTATATATTATGGTATGACGATTTTGACTTGTTTATGCATGATAGAATCAAGACTGGCAGTAAGTTCAGCACAATAGCTCGTTGATAGATTACGGAACCTAGCACTCTATCCAAATCAAGAGCAAAATTAAGAGAGAGTATTTACAAGAGAGTAGAAGCTAGAAGAAAAAAGTCTAACTTAAAGACTAGCTGAAAGAAAAGTGCTTACCGGGAGACAACCCGAAATGTTATTTATTTTTATCGAGTCTGTCTTCCCAGACATCAATACGACGTATCCGCTCCATACCATATGGCGTATTGAATTTCTGGACGTTATCAGTCCTTTATTTTTATGCACTTTAAACATTATTGTCAGTTCTGTCAATACGGCGTATTCATGCACATGATATGACGTATTCAACAGACTGACCCGTATTTAGATACTTTTTACAGGTTTCTCAATACGGCATATTCCAGTTTATGGATATGGCGTATTGGTTTCCTGTACAGTTTATTTAGCTTATTTAAATTAACCGTAGATACCCGAGATAGGATTTTGCATGTTTTTCCTATATTTTGCACATGGGACTAGCTGCCAAGAAATTGACGGATGTAGGTGAAGTATTACAATATGGAAATATAGGAAGTGTCGGAGTCTTGAAATCTCATGTCTGCTGTTCAACAACATCCTTGCTCATGAACCTAACTTTAGAGAATCTACCGAGCAAAATATCAGGGAGTTCTCATTCTAATTCTTTTAATTCCTGTTTTTAATGTTTTATCTATACAACGAGGACGTTGTATAATTCAAGTGGGGGGATGGGAATTAGAATGTATACTTGTCCTATTTTTCACATAAAATGCTTAAATTATAGATGTGCTGTCGTGTAGGATTAATTAGTTGATTATTAAGTGTTAAATTTATATTTAGCCAACAAACCTAAAACAACACTTTAACGAGCAGTGTACCCGGTCAAGATGGAGTTTGCGGTAAGTAGGGTGTCAAACACTAAGAGTGAAACGTAATCATATATTCTATTAGTATTTTAATTAGTCTATTTACTGGTTAAACATATGCTATGTACGTTGTCTAATAATTTGGGGGGTTTTCAGCCTGAGAGACTGGCACATGTTTGGTGGAAACAAATATCAATTCAATACACAATAAACACAAAATATGAAAACTCAATAGATAGAAAAGCGGTGCAAGTCAAAATGATAGTAAAACATATATTATAATTATTTAAATCAGGTTCAGATGCTGGTTTTGTATTGTTTTGTGCAATGATTTACTTATCTCGAAGCGGCTTATCATTCTTAAGACTTTAGAATGGACATCATCCTAGAAAACCTAGACATGATTAAATCCTGCTCACAATTAACGCATCCGCATAAGCATCCCTTTAGTTTATTATAATCTACTCTTAGGGAATCAATGCAGTGGTGATCCTGTTAAAACCTAGCACAACCGGGACTTTACCCACCTTATTGTTTGCGGTGTTTATTATTTGTAGTCCACTATTCAATATTTATCTGTTATTTAAAGTTCATGATTGCTAAAATATAAAAAGGTCACCTACCGGTCCAACTAAGCTCATAATTTAAAGACAAAGACAAAACGTTATTTGTGATCCTATTGGTCCAGTAATATTAAACACGATATGGAGAGCTATCCCGGTATCTAGATTACTTGGTCTGTATCACTAGATCCAGTTGAATGATAGGTCGCATATTCAAACACATAAACAAGTATGAGGTGATAAACATAATTAAACAATCAACGATAAATTAAGAAATAGATTTTAAAACAAACCAAACATTGAACTTTCATTAAGATGGCTAATACCCGAGGGTATTAGCCCACAACCATTGTAATTATACAAGCGTAATCAAACAATGAAAATCGAACGATTAAGAGAGTAAAAATTACACGATGTCTTCTATGGATTCGTGATCAATGCTTGACCTTGGTGGCTAATCTTCTCTTCTGAAATTCGTCTTTAATGAGTATGGTATAAAGAATATGATATTGCACACTGAAAACTTATTTTTGAGTCTTCTATTTATAGTGTGTTGATCCCAAATTAAGATCTATTCTTTAGCTTGTAAAGATTAAGTTACTTTGGATAAATCCAAAACAACTATGGTTGAAACTTTGTGAATACTAAAGAGTATGTAGAATCTACTCTTAATACTTAGAAGAATATTAATAAAATAGTAAACTGTAAGAAAAATGATATTATTGAAAAGCTCCAATATTATTATCAATAATACGAGTACTCTGTGTAGTACTAGGGTTTATAACCTTGAAGCTATGTATCAAAACTTATATTTCTATTGTACATTCAAAACCATAACCTAGGATCTCCTTTTATACACTAAGGAGTCCTTTACAAGATAACTACAAATCTTCTATAATGTTAAACTTATTTGTATCTTTTTCTAACTATCTAGTAGTATACTTGATAAGTCAATACAAATCTCTTGACACGTCTTTATCTCTTTAGCAGTCTTTAATCTTCATGCAGCAGTCTTAAGTCCTTCAGCAGTATTAAGTTAGTACTGGCAGTACTAACTTTCTTCTAGCAGTAATTTATAGTTAATTAGGGCAGTTGTAAACTTGAGCAGTACTAACTCATTGACTTCGCAATAACTAAGTTATGAACACATTTATTCCCAACAATCCTCACCTTATAACTTGTGATTTAACCTCCAAATCACTTCAAGTTTCTTGAATTAAACCTTGTTCTATGAGAGGATTCTTCCAAACACTTCATCTTCTTGGTCTTTCAACCTGCATGAATATCTTCCTAAGAAGTTCTCTGGACATTTCATTATCTCTGTTCTCACAAGAGCTTTTGCAACTAACATCGTGTAGAACACATACTTGACAAGATATCCCTTTCAACCAGCATGTAGATATCCATTCCTACATTTGTAGTTAACATAATGCATCCATTGTATTCTTATGTCTCCATGTTATATCATGAATATGTTTCTAAGACTTCTATAACTCATCATCAACATCAAGTTTAAACAGTCTCTTTAACTCTACCCATATCTTTATTTCTTTATCTTCTGTTGGTTCTGTTGAGTTGAACCTTTCTTAAACCAGACTCCATAGTTTGACTAAATCATCCCTGTCAAAAGTCTTTAGCATATCTTTAAAAACCTGATATACCTCTGTATGATTACCAACATGGATGATTTTCTAGTACATTCTTGAATCTTCAGTGTAAACCTCCCAGTCAATGATTGGATATTTGGTTTGTAGGGCTTCAATATTCATCCCTTCTTCTCGAACTATGATCATCAATTGTTGTAGCTCTTCTTGTGACAGTTCATCAGGTTCTTTATCTCTTGGTTCATTAGCTTGTTGTGAGCTTTCATCAATCTTTTGTCTCTTAGAACTTTCTTGACCAAGTTCTTCTTCTGCATCCCCTTTTGAACTTCCAGCTTTCTACTTCATTTTCAAGTTTGGTATATCGGGTTTACTTCACTAAGTGGTCACAACAATAGCCGACAAAATACGAGGTTGGTAAGTTAGCCAGAGAGTTTAAAGGTTGATATGTAATTAGCAATTCTCACGGGATATTATTGTGCTATTCCATGACAATGGTACTTCATAGTCTAAGTAAAATCCTTCAAAGTTCTTTAATGTTTTTCATAACTTTTCAAGATTTTTGCTTATGACAAGAACTTCTAGAGTATATGGACGTACACGATAATGATGCTTCCGAGAGTTTGCAACCATCATGGGGGAAAATGTGTACATCCAGGACTTAGTTGACTTTGATGTTACCATGTCAACTTCCAGGGGGTAGTAGTGTAGACTACTTTACTATGTATGGTTTATGAAGTATTCTGCATACGTGAGAAGAATTGTTGCTGATTCCTTGAATGTACCCACGAACGAATATTCACCAAGACCTAATGACAAGAAGCAGTAGTATTTGATGTGGTTTTCTACTTCTACAAAATTCCGCTAATGTCAAATAGAAGTTTTTTTAGCTACATCAAAGTTTCAGAATCTACTCAAAATAGGGATGTTGGTTTAGGGGAAGCTGATTCAGAAACTTCACCAAAAAGGAGTCTATGAAGAAAGCTTTTCAAGACATGCTGCATGAATTGGGGGAAGTTAATCCAACTCATGAATACTATAATGGTTCATGTACAATTAAAGACATTGAAGATCCAAGTTGAAGTACAAGTTTCAAGACCAGGAGAACTCAAAAGATATCTTCAGCTTTGGAAGCGCTTTGGAATACTTTATTTGTGTTGTATTTGTACATGATAGGAACATTATAAGTAATTCCATATGTCCACATATTGGGGGAAGATTGTTAGCCTTAAAATATGTTGACTTATCTAGAATCACATGTAACACCCCCATTTTTACATATAGCATCGGAAGCTAATCTGGGGTATTACTTTAAGGGTACAACAGTCATAATCATAGAAAATGATTCAAAAAGAGTCGTTTTTTTGAAAGTAAAGTTATCATTCATTCATTTCATTAGAATTTGTACAAAAGAGAGGTTTCCAGAATCTAAAATACAACATTTGAATGATCCAACCTTCGGATCTTGTGTTATAAGGGTGAATCTAATGCTAACACTTAGTGTGCATAGCAATCCTGTTGCATCCATATCACATACTTATACTCATTTGTACATCTTGTATTTTGTGTGTTGAAGTTAGATACTTGGAGCCTTTGTAAGTATAGTTAGTTCGTTGTGATCTTACCAAGTAGTGTTAGATAGTTGGTGATATAAATAGTGTGGTGAACGTGAACAACTTGTTTGATGTTGTGAAGATGTTGTGTTGTTGTGAAGTTGTGAAGAGGTGTGTAGTGATGAAGTTGTGAAGAATCGGTGTGGAAGTTGTGGACGAAGGTGTTGAAGTTGTGAAGATGTTGTGAACGTTGTTGAAGTCGGTGATAAAAGTCGTGTAGTTGTGTTGTGTTAGATTGGTTCTAGGCTTAAGCTTAGAACCTCGACATTTAGCTTGGTGTTGTAAATTGGTGTAAAGAAAAGTTGTATACGGTTATATCTTTGCCTTATGGGAGTTTGTTGACATAGTGAAAGAAAACTCTAGAGTTAGGTGCTAGGGGAGAGGAGAAGGCGAAGAGGTGCTTCGTTAACGAACACTATAATTCCTCGCGTTGTGGTTTGATTGTTACTTATTCTTATCTTTGTACTTACTTTATCAATTTTCATATACCTTATATTTGTTCATATTGTGCAGCATTGAATTCGCCAAAAAGTCAAATTTGCTAAGTTTTACAAACAAACATAAACTTAAATTAAAAAGCCGGGTAACTATTCAAACCCCTTGTGTTTTCCACAATTGGTATCATGAGCCCATGCTTAAACAAGAATTTTAAAATAAATTGTATTTTAAACTTGACTCGATCTATGGAATCTGGAAAAATATTTAGAAGGGCAAATCTTTGCAAGACACAACTATTTGAAAGTGATTGGTTTCTTTTATTGGTAAAAATAGAATCGAAACTTATGTGAAGTCAAAGATCTAGAATCTTTGCATGTTATTACCAATGGTGATCTTCCTTCATTTTCAAAAATAATCCTGAAACTATAAACGATGAAATAGTACCATTTGATATAATCAAAACGATGATTCAAAGAAGAAAACTTTCTAAAATTAATGAGGCTAAAATGGTAATTTATAATGTTTTGGCAACGTAAAGAATACGAAAATTGATTTTTATGTGTGAAACCGCAAAAAGATATTTGGTAATTCTTTAATAGTACACTCACCAAGGTAAATAATCAAGTTAAAGATAATTTAAATAGATATTCTTGTTCAACAATATAAAAGAATTTCGATCCGAAAGAGGAATAAATAGTATGGGCTTTTGCTAATTTTAACAACTATTATTACTAGTTAAAAGCACTTGATGGAAAGTGTTTCTTGCTAGAATTTGTTAGGAAATTTCTTAGGGCTCTTCATCCTAAATGGCGCGCAAAAGTTACGGCTATTGAAGAATCAAAGAATCTAACAACTCTACCACTTGATGAACTCATTGGAAATTTGAAAGTTCATGAAGAAATAATAAAGAAAGATTCTGAGACGGTCAAATGCAAAAGAGAACAAAATAGATCTATTGCTTTGAAGGCTAGAAAGGAATCTAGTTTGAAAAAACTAGCTCAGTCGATAGTGAAGACGAAGAATATGCCATGGCGTAGAATAAAATTAAGAAAATTTTTTCAAAAGACGAGGTTGAGGTTTGTACGTTAAACCAACACGATGAAAGATAGCCATTCAAAAATATAAGGATGTCAAAAAATGGCAAAAGCGAAAAGGAAAATGTTTTAAATAGGTGATCCATTTCATCTCATTGGTGAATTGGAATGTCCAAAAAGCGTATCAGGAATCTATAATTCAAAGAGCTTTTGTTGGAAGATAGTTGAGAGTTGACTAGCGACGAAATTGAGAGAAGAAGACAAAATGACGAAATGTCTTATGGCTAAAGCTTCGAATGAGGTACTTCAATACTGAAACTTTAGTAATAACCAATAATCATTAGACGAAAAAAAAAGACTTAGATAGTGGAATATAGTCGATCTATGCAAAGTAGGACTAAATAGTCTTAGCTAAAAATAAAAGTCTTAAAAACAAGCTAGAATTCAAATTAATAAATGAAGACTAGGAACATCAAGGATAAAAATATTAGGATTAGAAAAGGATAAGGAAGTTAGTGATGAATGCAAAATATGCCAAGACCTTAGGTTTGAAAATGAAAAATTAAGGAAGAAATATCTAGGCTAATCAAAAATTTGAGTAATAGTAGTCCTCACATAAGATATTAATAATTTACTCAAAAAACCCTCCGGAGATAAAACCGGTCTAGGATTTAATTTTATCAAAGGATCTTTAGTGAAATCCAAAACAAGGTAAAATTTGTAAAGCACAAAGAGATCGGAGTGAATAAAAATTGGTAGAATCAAACTCATTTTCAAAACAAAAATTCATACTTATTAACAATACTAAAATTCCGATTGCGAGTGATGACGAGGTTAAAACGTTTTTTTAAACCTTTTTCAAAATCGGGGGCTAGATTTATTAAACCCAAAATGAGGTCCCAAAACCTCTCCGCGGAGAAGAAACTAATAGTTCCTTATCTCGGTCTAAACACATCAACCTTGAAGTGACCAGGTAGACAAAATTACCCCTAACTCTAATCACGCAATGTGGAATCATCCACTTCAACCAAGCCCTCACTTCATATGTGGAATATGTTCCACCCATGTTTGTGTCCAAATCAAATGAAAAACATTTGTAGGAGGAAACAATAAATTTAGGATACATGATACATTGGGCGACCAAATGGCTAAGTCGTCTAAACCTCGTTGAATTTTTTGACATCTACAAACATTCCTTGTCTTCCGACAAATGGATTGAAGAGTTCATGATCGGATTCCTATGAATCCTTATCCTTAAAGCTTTCTATCTTGAAGACATTAAAGAAACTCATTTAAAGTCTAAGGTACGTCTTACTTTCCAATCTCATAGAATATAGGTCATAAGACGATATTTATGTGATGCCATGATATATTAGTATAATTTAGTCTTAGAATATATTATAGTCACTAGAAATATCATTTGTTGGGCATTGACATACTTTTATGAAATGGAAATCTTTTATGACCACGTATAGCGAACTCACGTAGATGAAGAAGAGTGAGCTAATGGTTAACAATTAACATAGAAGTAGGCTTAGTCTCAGCGATATGATCATCAAAAAATATGATGAAACAAACTACCTTTGACCTCGATGTTAATCTCGGCTCACGTGTCTAACATTATCTACGCTCTATCTCGTATAGTCTTGTCAAAAATTCTAATCATTTGTAGACTATCATTTACTTTTATTTCTTCAGTTATCCAACTTCTCGTCTCAATTCAAATCAGTCAATTAATTTTGTCATCCGATGGATATTAATATCTTCATCTTCGTAGAAGTCTTATCGCTAAGTACTTCTATCTATTGACGTCTTGATAATCTCAATCCGAAATAATCCTATGAAATTGTTATTTAACGAAAAGTTATATTAAAATGTCTATATAATACCTTATCAATTGTAACACTATGATAAGGATATATATCTCGACACTAATTTATAGTACTTTAAATTAATTCAGCCCATTAATCAATAAAAAACAAATTTTTTTTCGTTGTTCAGGTGGCGGCCCCTTATTATTTAAGGGTCGAGCGACTTTGTGAAATGGGTGGACACTATTAAATATTTAAGGTGACACCGCCTATTCCAAAATGAATCCAAACAGCTCTTATGCTGTTGAATTTTATTTCAAACATTTCACTATCTCTTTTATACGCTCATTCCAAATGATCTATTCTTTTGTCAAGGAATAGTTAGATTCATATCTAATACTCCTACCAAAGTAGGTTTGACAACTTATATATTTATCCAAAATATTTCAAGTATCTTTTAAAATACAATCGCAAACGTTAAAGGTAATTCCGAAATTTTATATTTCAAGCGCTTGTTAACAATCATATGTTTAAAAACGCTTTTCCAAAGCTAAAAGCTAACATCAACGTCATGTGACAAAAGACTCCTTACAAGTTTTTACATAAGTGATTCGTAGCTATCTCTTATATACATCATCCTTAGATAAGTACTTTCACTTTCGTTAGTTCATTTCATCCCCATTAGGAATGTCACGATGCTTTATTCACCATGGGATCAAACTTTGCCATCGATCTTAGGATAGTAACTAATCAAAATCTACCAAAAAGTTCGTAAACGTGTCATTCTCTATTTAATAGTCTTGTTACTATTAAATATATTTCAATAAATCTCGACAACTTAATTATTTCATCCGAAATATTTAAGTATCTTTAATTGGCGAAATGCAAATTAAAATGTCACTCTTTATTTATGTCAAAAAACCTTAATCATGCCTCTATTATTAAATAGATGGGTTCATTTAAAAAATTTTTTTCGTACACCTTTTTTGTACTACCTCTTAAGATAACCTCATGCCTAGTGTTTAATGTGATTGTTATATGAACACTCTTAATTCTAGAGAAAAGCTACATTAAACTTTCATGGATGAGTTTTGTTGCTATGCTAACCATCATTGCGTTTGACAATTGTTCAAGCTCATGCTTACGTCTTTATTATTCTTCATTTTTGCCCTTTATTCCAAAATTTTGTTCGGATGGAGCACGAACTAAATTAGGAAGGAAATACTTCAAGTACGCACATTGGGTGTTTTCCTTATGCACCAAAGCCACATACTAAATCCTTCACCAAACATCAAGGATAAAAACATCAAATTATCCAATTATCCAATATAAGCTAGGGGCAATCAGCTAATAAGTCAATCGACAACATCTATTGTGGATAAAATTACCGAAAGCAACCGCCGTCGATATATCTATAACTAAATTCATACATTCCCTTAAAGTATCTTAATATTCACTGAATTCTTTCCATCTCACCCAATCTTATTTTACTCTAAATCCTTCCTCACTACTAGGAGTACACAAATTTTATTGTAATCACATTGTTGAGAATATGCTTAAAACATTTTTTTGCTATCAAAGACCTCAAACTTGTTGTCAATGTATATAATCTAATATATTTTTCGGGACACTCTTGATGAATCAAGGAGTTTCTTGAACTATTCTTAGGGTTTTACGTTATTAGAGTCGGAAATAATTCTTTACTCAACATTTGTTTGCATTTAGGCACCACTGCGATTTCAACATAAATATAATTGATGATAATTGAAAACCTATTTTCCAATTAAATCTCTTTCTTTACATACTACACTATATAGATTGTCTTCATATTGTATGTTTCCTTTAAGTACTCTTTGGATGATCCTCAATTTACAAATATGATGATTGATTGTTACTTGCTATATGAAATGTTTTTTGTTATTAGTATTATTTCACATGTTTGTTGACATACATTATGTGAAATTGTTCTAATTGATACTTGTTCAAACTAGGTATTTGCCATGATACTTGATAAAATATTAATTGTCTTAAAAAGATGGACTTGCGCAATTAAACCACCAAAACAGAAACTCTCACACAAAATTTTGAGAAAAATTAAATTTTGGGAAATCTGGGAAATGCCAGTAAGCGGCCCCCTTAATTCATAAAGGGCGACCCCCTTAAATTTTTAAGCGGACAGGACCCCCTAATTATGGGATCGGTCCTAGGCTAACACAGGTTTTTAAAACAATATTTTTTTTTCTTTTTAACCAAAACACATCCACCCCCAATTTAGACTTAGCTACTGTTTCCCTAAATTCACAAAAATTTATTGGAATTGATCCTTTGATGGTGCTTGTTTCCTAATTGAAACCTTTCCTCCACTATAAATACGATCCCTATCATCATCATCACAATCATCCTCACCAATAAGAATCTCCTACAAACTTCACATCCAAAACCATCAAGGGTTGCAAAATGAGTGTTGTGATACTCATTTGGAGGACAGGAAGAAACCCAAACCTTGCAAAACACTTCAAATGTGCTTCAATACAACTTCACCAATACAAACTACTAAAATCCTCATCTATGAAACCATTTCAGAGAAAACAAACCATCCCAATCAAGCTTTACCAAATCCTTACATTTTGAGAACTACTCCCTCAGCACCACAAGTTGTCTCACATCCTCCATTTTCCACATCTCACCCATCAACATTTCATATTGCTCACACTCCTAGCTCCACTTCAATGTAGCAACCATATTTAACAATCAACCACCTCTATCTCCAAGTAGAGAAAGCCTAGTTGATGACATTAAATCAACTACAAGGACCTATCTAATTCTTAGCATGCATTTCACTCAACAACAAAACAATACATTCCCTCATCACCTTACTCTGCCAAATCTTACCATACACCTCAACAATAACCAAGTTGAAACACATGTTGGGTATTTGAACTCTTGTTGTATCTTACCCAAAAAAATTCCTTGCTTTAAGTGAGGATATCGTTAGATTGAATTCATCCTCACTCGACCTCAACTCCACTAGAGTTGTAAAGTAGATTACCTTCACAAACCGCTCTCCGCTCCAACTTCCAACTAACTAATCTTGTAATATGCCTTCAAATAATCATCAAATCCTTTTGTATCGCAAGCAAGTCAAAATCCTTCTATGGCTATTTAGGATTTTTTATGTATTTTCTATGTTCTAAAGAATACTTTGTTTTTCTATTTTTGCAGCTTGTGTGTTTTACAATCATGTCTTAAATGTATGAAGTATCTTTCTGCTGTAGATGTTTTGTTGCTCTTGTCATACTTTTTACTTCTTTCCTTGCTACATGTTAGAAATATTTGTATTGTTCTAACCCATTTTGTAGCCAAGAAAACCATATGCTCGATTCACTTTGTGCCCTCGAACGATACCGGAGAGCACACAATTCAAGGCGGGAGCATTACTTACGGTCGATTTTAATAGCAATCCTCGATGATGCCTTTTTGATTATCAAAAAAGGGAGTGAAATGGCATGAAGCTCACTAATAATTGTTTAAAAATAATTTTACATTTACTGAGTTTAAATTTTGTAATCATCAAAAGGGGGAGATTGTAGATAAAATATAATGCCTAAAAAACTTTATTCAATATTTTCCCACATCTTTACGTTTTGATATTCACAAAATATACAAAATGTTCAACGGTAAAAAAGGTTATTTAGTAGTATATTCTTCATTATCAACAATTACTTCACTTAAGGTTATGAATAACAATCTCATGCTTAAGGCATTTTATGTTCAAAGCGAATTTTATTCAACTCAAACTTTTATTAAATGGTGTAAACATTTTTATTAAAAACTTACTAAACATTTTCTACAATTAAAAGAAATGTTTTATTCAAAAATAAATTTATTTTTAATTTCAAAATTTATCGAACCTAAAAACGGTAGAAAAGGTCAAGAAACACCCTACCCGGAATAGGACAAAAAGAGGAGCGTCTGAAAATGGGCGGCCTCCTTAATTATAAGGGGGCCGACACCTTATTTAAGGGGACCGACCATAGACTCCGCTCCTCCAATTTTCCCTATAAATACTAGACTATTCCCTAACATTTTTCTTACCTTTTGTACTCATTCTTTCTGCTACCTATACAAACACCCTTTTCCCTCCATAAAATCCTTTGTTCATTTAATCATAAAGCTGTATTTCCAAGTGATCAAGCTTAATTCCTCAAGTGCAATTGAGAAGAATACTTTCATCTTATTGTGTAGAAGTATTATACCTTAGTATGCATAGCAATCTGTTGCATCCATATCAATCATACTTGTAAAATCATTTGTACATCTTGTATTTGTGTTATAGTAGTTAGATCCTTGGCGATCTTTTGTAGTATAGTTAGATCGTTGGTTATCTTACAAGTTAGTGTTAGATAGTTGTGATAAATAGTGTGGTGAAGTGAAGTCTTAAAGTTGTGAAGAAGGTGTGAAGCTGTGAAGAAGTTGTGAAGTTGTGAAGAAGGTGTGAAGTTGTGAAGAAGGTATGAAGTTGTGAAGAAGTTGTGAAGTCGTGAACAAGTCATAAAGTTGTGTTGTGTTAGATTGGTTCTAGCTAAGATTAAAACTCGACATTTTTGCTTTGTGTGTAAATCTGGTGTGCATCGTTGTGTAGGTTTTCTTGCCATAAGGGAGGTTTGTTGACATAGTCAAAGAAAAATCTCGATGTTAGGTGCTCGCGGGAAGGGGAGTTGGGCGAAGAGGTGCTTCGTTACCGACCACTATAAATCCTCGCGTTGTGGTAATTTGATTGTTCTTACTCTTATCTCTTGCGTACTTTATCATTTCTATATTATTATTGTTCATATTGTGCAGGCATTGAATTCATAAAAAGTCGAATCTAAGTTTTACAATCAAACATAAACCTTAAATTAAAAAGCGGTAAACTATTCAACCCCCCCTTATAGTTTTCCACATATGGTATCTGAAGGATTCTGCTATTGCACTAACAACATTTGCATATGTGGATCATGCTGGTTGTCAAGGTTCCACGTCCATAGCACATCAGGTAGTATGCAGAGTTTTGAGAGTTAGACTTGTTTAGCTGGTCATCAAAAAGGCAGAAAAGCGCTGCCATATCCAGTACAGAAGCTGAATATATTGCTATTGTCAGACTGCTGTGCTAAGTCCTTTAGATTTTGATCACAGCTCTTATCGACTATGCATTTAGATTCTATAAAATTCCAATTGTAACTGTGTTAACAAAAAGGGCTATGCATTATGCTTTTTGGCAACAATGTTCAAATTTCCTGGTCGAGTGCATTAGACATAAGATTTCACTTTATCGGGAGCATGTTGAGAATGGGCGTGATCGAACTTTTCTTTTTCAATACGGATATTAACTGAAGACATCTTCATAAAGCTCTTGGTCCGAATAGAATTGAATTTCTGATCAAACCATGTTGGGTAATGCGAAAGTTTTTACGCCCGGAGACTTGAAACAAATGGGCAGATGATAGTTGATGCAATGTAGTCGGTTACCCTTATTCAAATATCTTGTATATAGTGTATATATTTTTAAAACCTTAAAAACCAAAAGGATTTTCATTTCTTCAAATTTTTTATAAAAACAAAATATAAAAATATAAAATTTTAAAACCAAAGAAAAAAATTAAAAATGAGAAAATTTAAAAAGAGGTAATAATGGCATGTCTTTTGAAAATCGATACATTTTACGGTCTTAGAAATGTCATTAAATAATGATTAAGGAGGCCTTTTGGTTTGTAAAATGAACTTTAGTGCAGAGAAGTTCCAAATGTTTTAAAACAGCCAAATGGCTTGATTATTATTGTAGTTAGCAACCTGTCATATCTTAAAGGCAAGTATTTTAAAAAGAAAACTAGACCTCCTCAACGGGAATTTATTTCTCGGACATGGTTTACTTTATGACGATTGCAAAAGGCTTGTGTTTACTTTGCTTTTGCAACTCAACTCGTGATTCCTTTATTTACATAAGGGTACGTCGTCAGTGCGCTTATGTGTGACAAATAAGAGGAATCTTATTTTGTTATTTGTTTTTCAAAGATATAACATTGCTTCATCAGTAAATGCTTTTTTCAAAGACATTTGACCACTCCAACAACGACTACAACTCTTTAAATAGAAAATGGGTCATTGTTTGAGAGGGAGAAAATGTCAAATATCTTCTTCATAATAATAATGTGTTTAAAAGGAAAAAGGTTTTAAACAATAACGGAATATAATTTATTAAGGAAAGAAAGATAATGAGCTTAGCTTTTCGTGTGCCTTATATGTTATGTGTTTATGCCTTTAGGGAGTTAATGTGTGAATTAAGAGGTTAGGCATGCTAGTTAAAAACATTAAGGACTATTTGTGCCAATTGTTAAACTATAATTGCCTAATAAATCTTATTAGTGAAATTAAAAAGGATATGAAACATGAGGGGGTGAATGTGTCAAAAACGCATATTGTTTTATAAACACCATCCACACTAACACGTTGTTCTCACTAAACACACACAAGAACTTACCTCCAAAAACCATTCAAAATCGCCTTTTTCTTGTTATAAAGTCTTGTTGTTATTTCACGTTTTAAGGTATAATTGATCTTGTTCATCTTAATTCCAAACAATTATATCTCAGTCAATCGAGTTTTCATATGGCAAGTGGTGGGTCGGAACTGTGTAGCATTGTTAGAATAGATCAGTCACCGTATCTTGAACATCTGTTGAGTATGTTTTCCGTTTATCTCGAAAAGCACTTAATAATCAAATAGGTTCATCAAAATCAAAAATGCATAAAACATCTTATTACGAGTGAGGGGTATTGTTTGCTATGGAGTACTGACAACACCAATTTAAAGAGTTTTCCATTTGGACTTCGCCTTAACTGTGTTCTTGCTAGCTTATTTTGGCTTGAATATTTGGGTTTTTGGGAAGATAATGTAAATGTTCCCCCTGTGGGTTTCGTTAATAAAATGCATGTGTATCTATTCTAGAATGAGCTTGAATGATAAAATTATACCCTTGTTTGTAGTTTCATGAATATATGAGCTATTATATGTAAAAGTGTTCATTTCATATATGTTCTTGATGATTTTGTGGATTCAATTTGTTATCTTGTTCCCTAAGTGTTGTTTATGCTCAAGAGTGCTAAAATAACAAGTGTTAATGCCCAAAAAAGTGTGTTTGTAGAATTTTATGAAATGAAGACCCGAACTGGTCAAGTCACTTTGAGAACCGATCTAATCCTGTCTCATTTGGGAACCGATCTAGTCAATTACACTTTAAAGACACGAATCTAGTATATTCCACTTTGAATAAGATCTAGTCAAGTGCCTCTTGGGAATCCGAACTAGTTTAAACCAATGAGTCCTGATCTAGTTATGTCTTAAAAGGAACCGTCTAGATTAGTTATTATAAGAACCGATGTCATTTGTTAAAGGACCCGATCTAGTCGTTTTCCTTATGGAACTGATATAGTCAAAGTACATTGTGGACCGATCTAGTCAAGTCCCTTGAGGAACGATCTAGAAGATTTGATTTAAGACCCAATCTAGTCATTCGTGTTAAGGACCCGATCTAGTCATCGTTCTTAAGGAACCGATCTAGGTTTTCTCATCAAGGACCCAATCTAGTAGATTTATTTATGGTAGCTGTTCTCATTAAGGAACTGATCTAGTAAAATCTTCAAGGAACCGATCTAATAGATTATAGACCAAAAAACACTTAGATCAAAATTTTACAACTTTAGGCAAAATTAAAACTTAACTTAGCTGGCTAATTAAAATTAGTTAATTATTCCTTCTAATTAAGTTTAAATAGGCTTAAAAGAAAGGTTAAATCAAGGTTAACAAAAATACTACTTAGGTTCTCTAAATTCTCTACTAGTTAGAAAGACCACGATTCCTAAATTGTCAAAAAGTTGCCTTAATACCTTAAGCATATAAGTTTATCTAAGTTACCACTCATGGGATGATCTTTACAAGGTGCTAAAAAGTCTTCCTTAGAAGGTTCTCCCAGTACTTAACAAAAGAAACTTTTCACATTCATGATTCTAAACATAAAGCGTTCACATAAAAGGTCTATATAGTTATGTATAAACTTGGTTATATATAAAAACTGTATATTTGATTCTTTCTTAAGCAGAACCATAGACATCACAAGAGCTGATCAAATTGCATTGGATGACGGGGCTTTAGTTGTACCTACAAATAGATCTAAGATTGGCAAAAGTAATATGTCGACCTAAAGCTCAAGACTCTCAAGTCCCAAAGAAGCAACTCTTCAAGTAGTGTATGATGTTTTGAATCTTACTCCCTTTTACAAGGCATTCCAGATCACAGCTGATGTTTTAGAAATCTACATGCAAGAGTTTTGGGCCACTGCTAAAGTACATCACCACTTGATTCGCTTCAAGATGAACAATAAGAAACATATTGTGAATCTTGAGTAAGGAGAGAAAAATGCTTCAAATATGCCCTAAACTCCCTGATCAGCACAATTCGGAGGAGAATACCCTTTTGGAAGAGAAAATTCTCAAATTTCTTTAGATCTTGGCACAGTGGAGAGATAAAGGTCATCAACGAGTCTAATGTCTACAAAGCTAACTTATCAACCACTGAAAAGATCATTTGCTAGCGGTTATAGCATGTGTATGAGTGGTTAAAAGGTAGGATTAGATAGTCGTCGACTATCCCAAGCTTAAATCCTTTAGGGCCGGTAACATTAAGAAGAACGTTAGATTGCCTAACCTTCTGTGGGAGGGACGTTGTTTATCAAGTAGAGACAAGAATTCCAAAAGGGGTATGAGATGTGCTACCCTCGCTTCACAAGGTCATTTTTTGCAGCTTTTTTTCTATTTTTTTTGCTTTGCAATACATCGTAAATCTCGGTGTAATTTCACCGTCTTCACTATCATAATTAATCAGGATAATTTTTCCTTGTAACACTTCTTCTTTGGACATGATTCATAATTGCGAAAGTAGTAAAACATACGAGCTACATATTTTCCCATTGCATTGTGCAATTTCTAGACCAATATAGACATAGACAAATTTCACTTTGTCGTAGGAAATACAGAACTTTACACGAAAGCAACTAGTAACTTTGATTAAAATAGGCTTAATCTACAGGGTAGGCTAAGGTGTAAAGGTGTAACGAAACATATAATTTGGTGTAGAAAAAGAAAGGAATGGCTCAACAGGTTGTTCTAGGGAATCTTACTCTAAAAATAAGAGTAAACAAAGGGCTACACGAGGGTTAACTAACCAGTGTAGTTAGTTAATTTTACAACATGTATGCTTTTTGGTTTAATCCTAGAAATTTATCAATTGAACATGTTCCTCCATCTAAGTCCATAGTACTCATCATTGTGGTCTTGAGTGATATACCAGGCCAAGTTCTAAAGTCCACTACATCACCGGCACACTCATAATTTTGTGGAATTTTTAGTAAGCATTTAGAAACGGAATAGGCTTAATTCTTACAATATGTATCTAGGGTTAAAGTGCGCTAGGTAATGCAACTAGTGATTAGTGCGCTAGGTAGTGTAACTAGTGATTTTTACAAAAGTCATGCTAATTTTTTTTAAATTTGGCCGTTTTTAAACACTTTGCATGTTATTTTGTAAAAAATAAGAGACAAGTACGTTCTAATTCTCCACCCCCACTTAAATTATACAACGTCCTCATTGTATAGACAAAACAATTAAAATAATAAGGGAAATAGAATTAGAACGGAAAACTCCCTGATGTTTTGCTCGTGATAATTCTCCAAGATGAGTTCTTGAGCAAAAAGTGTGTTAACTAGGGCTTCAGCATGCCCGGATAAGTTCAACACATGTCCTTTTCAGAATATACCATATCATAGTTTCAGCAAGGTCCTACATAAAGGATTAGAAGACAAGTGCAATTTCTATATCGCTACAATGGTACAAGAAAACAATTAAACACACAACTGTACAGGGATCAATACGCCGTATCCAGAGGGGTTCGATACGCCGTATAGAGTGTCTGAGAAGACAGACTCATGCAATCAAACAATTAAAATGCGACAAACAATTAAAATGACCGGGTTGTCTCCCGGGAAGCACTTTTGTTTCAGCTGGTCTTTAAGTTCGAACTTTTTTCCTTCTTCTCTTTATTTATCTTGTCCGAGTTACCTCCCATCCGCGATCTTTTCTGTTAAGGAGTTCGTGGTAGATGCAAGACATGCTGCCAGGAGTCCTTTCAACAGTATTAATTTTGCTTGGACCTACAGTAACGAATTCTTCATCATCCCCTATTGAATGTCGCATAACTGTGAATTCTTCAGTTTTGCACAGATCGTCTGGGTTTCCTATGTCGTGATGGGTGGGGGTTGGTATCGGAGAATATTCCCTATTAATAACTTCGTAGATGTCTTTTGCTTCCTGTGCGTCTAAATAGGGTTTATAGAATGTATCCGAACATGTCCTTGTGATGTTTTCCTCACATGGTTCATTATATTTGTTGAGGTCGCCAATCGTTCCCTTAGTATGTTCATTCACATAAAATTCCCATAGCCCATTTTTGGTATTTCTATTAATCTCCCAATAGTTGTCAAACTTTGATGCCAGCCAATATATAAATTCAAAGTAATCCGTTCCGTTGTCCAGGTCATCAGGGATTTTGCTATTGCAAGTATGAGACAATGGGTAATATTTATGAAAAAATTTATCGTTTAGTTAACTCCAAGTAATAGTTGTTCCATTTATTTCATTGTTCCACTATGTCTCTGCGTCTCTACTAAGTGATTTCGAGAAGACGTGTAATCGTAGTTCATTGTTTTCCACATTAGGCATCTTAATCCATTCGGTTATTTCGAGCACCTTTGCAATGTGGTTGGTAACGTCTCCTCTGTTTATGCCATTGAAAGCGTTGTCCTACAATATTTTCAAGAATTCATCACTAATTTCTAGTTTGGAATTTGTGAGCATTGGTGAGTTAGTATGCTCTTCATCCCAATTCTTTGTATCGTCGAAGCTTGCCATTGTCCAGAGTCGTAACCAGCAATCACCACTTTCTCAAAAATGGGGGAAAATGTTAGTAGGACAATGAAGTTTTAAATGCGATGCTTTTTAAATTGTTGTTGTATCAGATGACATATACGCCGTATTCAATTAATCTTAATACGCCGTATAGGTCTGTTGAATGTTAGTACGCCGTATTGAGTTCTCAGAATACGTCGTATTGCATGGAAAAACAGATACGCCGTTCAGACTAAAGAATTCAATAAGCTATTTTGGGTAGAAGGTTTGATACGTCGTATCCAACTGGTGGATATGGCGTATCAGGTGATCTGTCAGAACAAAATACTATTTAAAAAAAATTAAATGCGAGAATTTAAACAAACA
>BQNB010031584.1:15438-49655 GCA_026074375.1 Tanacetum coccineum | reverse complement strand
CTTACAAACCTCCCAACAAGTTTTCATTTAACGAGAATGAATTGTATCATTTCTTATTAAGCGGTCAGTTTCTATCGAGCTATTCGTCTAAAGGTCATTTATAAGGGAAGTGAGTTGCACACTCCTAAATTTGATTGAGACACTTTAAAACACGCATTAAATAGTTGTACTGTAAATATAAATTGCTTTAACTGCTTATACATTTTAGTGTCCCAATCAAATTTGAGAATGTGCCAATCACTTCCCCATTTATAAAGCTTTCACATCGAGTCAAATCATTTAGATAACTTATTTAGATAATGAAAAGTCTTCTAAATACTTTGTATTTTTTTTAACGGTGATTTTATTACAAAACTAGCAAGGAGCTAGAAGAGATTACAAAGGAAAGGAACTAGGACATTTCAACCAAGAGTTTCAATCAATTTTAAATTTACATCTATTAGCACACCAAGTATATGACAAACGAATAATGTCATCAAAGAGAAGATCCAAACGTGGATGATTGGCTCCAAACACGACTTGATTGCGAAAATTCCAAATAGCCCACCATATGACATAACAAGTGCCTTCCAAAATCTCCTTTAGCTTCGAAGGTAAACAAATGTTATTGATCCAAATAAGCCAATCACCATACGAATTAAAGTTGTGAATTTCCAACTCCCACCAATGTGCCACTTTAAGCATCAATAACCAAGCCAAATGACAAGAAAAGAGGAGATGCGAAGAAGATTCCACAACGATGCTACAAAGAGGGCAAAGGATAGAGGGTGTTGGAACCAAGATCACTTTCACTTCACCATGGTATTATCAAGAAAATAAGATGAGAAGAAGATAAGAAAAGTAGAGAGAGGTTTAGAGAGAGAAAGTATAGAGAAGAAAAAAGATGGTTGAATTCTAATAAGTGTGAAACCTTACAAATGAGAACAACACCCTCTCCACACTTGGAGAGAGGTATTTATACTTGCATATGGCCTACCTATTAAGGCTTTAGTTGGGCCGTATGTTTTTGTTCTTGGGTCGGGCTCGAGATTACAATGGACCTTAGTCCAGAACTGGTACAAGATTAGATTACGTTTACGAGTCCGTTTACCCTTCTAGCCTATTACAACATACATGAGATAAAGATCGAGATTGATAATATAATTGAGGCTATTAGAGGGAATGTCAACACCTCGCAAAGAAAGATATAACCTTGTCGGCAACTTGTCTAAGCAAACACGCCAACCAAAATTTTACCGAAAAATCACCCGACGACTCTAAACAAACCCATCGATCATTGATCTGAGGAAGAAGGATATGGGATACACTAGCACGAAGAAGACGAAACTGATCCTTTTTTATACCACCTCGGGGGGATCTTCTAAAAGACGAAATTAAGGACATATCCATCAACTTAGAAGCAACAGTAACATGCTTCTCCAACTTTAACCTAAACACTCTTGGGTATAAGTGTTTCAATGGCAAATCAGAAAGCCAACGATCTTCCCAAAAAGAAGTACCTTTACCATTACCCACTTTTTTCATAAAAGAAAAGAGATCACTACCTCTTTATGAGAGTCTTCTGAATTCATGAATAATATTAAGCCAAGGAGAGCAGCGAGAAGGTAAACTAATGGAGTTATCAAGAGCGCCTTTCGTACCATAAATGACCTTTATGAATCGAGCCCATCAGGAGGAATCATGGGCGATGAAACACCATATCCATTTGGAAACAAGAGCACGGTTAAGAGCATAAAAACTTGAGACACCAAGCCCTCCATTTTTCTTGGAAGCCAAAATATTCTTCCAGCCTATCAACGTTAACTTCTTATCTGAATTAGCCACACCATTAAAGAAGTTGCTACAAATTGATTCCAGAAGCTTAAGAACACCCATAGGACATTTAAAGATGGACATATGATATTACGGTAAGGAGCTTAAAACAGATTTAATTAAGGTGAGGCGGCCACCAATAGAGAGAGCTTTAAGCTTCCATTTGGAGAGTCTAGAGGATAGCTTACCGATGGTCTCCTCCCAAAAGCTACGTCTCGACATAATATCAACCACTTTAACACCAAGAAAACTAAAGGGCACGGTTAAAATGGAGCAACCAATAGACTCGGTTGTTGAAAGAACATATTCATGCGGAATGCCAATACCCATGAGTTTACTTTTTATAAGGTTGATCTTGAGACCCGAAGCTAAGAAAAAACACTTAAGCACATTAACTATAGTAGCAACGTTCATCTTATCCCATTTACCAACAAAAACCACATCGTCAGCATAGAACAAATGAGACAATATCAAAGAATCGTTGATAGGAATACCCTTTTAGAGACCAACATTCACCACATTTTTAAAAGAGAGATGTAAGCTTTCCATAATCAGGATAAAAAGAAAAGGAGATAAAGGATCCCCTGCTTCAAACCTTTGAAGAATTTAAATTACGAGGTCGGGCTACCATTGACAAGAATAGACCCCATTGCAGAATTTAGACAACCTTAGATCCACCCAAGCCATTTAACTCCGAAACCAAACTTATTTAGCACGTCGTCTAAATAATCTCATCTTACCGAATCAAAAGCCTTTTCAAAGTCAACCTTAAAGATCATGGCTTTAGATTTTTTATGCTTGCACCATGAAAGAAGTTCATTGAGAATAAAAGGGCCATCAAGAATTTGACGATTAGATACAAAAGCTGATTGAACATCACTTATAAGGCTCGAAATAACAAGACTCGAGCTCTTAGCTAAAATTGTAGCAACAATTTTGTACACACTGCCTATTAGGCTAATAGGTCGAAAATCTTTAACCACCTTAGCTTCTTGCATCTTAGGAATTAAAGCAATAAAGGAAGAATTACACCCTGGTAGAAAAGTACCTGAGGAGAAGAATTGAAAAACGGCAGCCACCACATCGTCATCAATAATTTTCCAATACCTTCGAAAGAATTCAAAGGTGAAATCATCGGGACTAGGAGATTTATTAGTTCCACAATCCCAAACCGCTTTCTTGATTTCATCGTAGGTAACATCTCTTTCAATATCGGAAAGCTGGTCCAAAGACAAGGTATTAGGAAACTGAAAATCGATGCATAGCTTAGGAGAATTAGGATCAGCGAATCTATTAGAAAAATGGTTCAAGAATTCCTTTTTTACGTGGGAAGGTTCAACAATCCAATCTCCTTCGACTAAAACCCCACGGATAGCCAATTGGGAGCGTTTCTTATTAATAATACCATGAAAGTATTTAGAGTTTTCATCTCCTTCTATTGCCCAACGATTTTTTGCTTTTTAGATCATGTCTAACGAAGCATTTGAGTTGAGGTCGTAAACCTCCTTTAACAATTTAGATCTTTCACTAACAAGTTCTTCATTACACCTACCTTGATCAATCGACTTATCTAATGCAGAAAGACGATTCTGAATAAACAGCTTAGCCGAATTCGAACTAAGATTGTCATCTTTTATCCATTGTTTAATCGAGGTCTTGATCGCCTAAAGTTTCTTCTTTAAAATAATGATGCTATTCTGCTCTATAAAAACTGAAGACTTCCACGAATCTTCCACCATTTTATCAAAACCATTCTTGTTAAACCAAGAATGAAAAAAACGAAACGGAGTAGGACCATAATCCACATTCAACTCACGCATAAGAATAGGACGATGGTCGGATTAATGTCTATCAAGACATAAAGCCGATAAGGAAGGACAAAACGTCAATAATCCTTCCGAAATAAGAAACCTATGCAATTTACTCATCTTGGATGCGGACTTATGTGACCAAGTATATGAATATCCTTCTAGAGGGAGATCAACCAAACCCACTGATAAGTGTAAAATACACATATCCGTTTGTACCTAAAATAACCCAATTAAACCCAAAACACAGTGAAAAATGGCAAAAATATACTTGTTTTTGTGTTCTGTGTGTGCAGGTACGGATATATGAAAAATCACATGAAAACCGTCAAAAACGGGCAAACAAGGACACAAGAACGGAAGAGTGAACAAAAGCCGAAAGCCAAAAGCCAGAAAAAGTCAAATCTACAGTCAACTCCAGTCAATCTTGGTCAACAGAAGTCAACAAAATCCAAAATATTCCACTTTAGCCCTTCAAGTTTCAAAAGTTGCAAAAATAGTCCCTTAAACCCTAAATGGGCCTCACCCGGATCCAAAAGCCCAATCCCTTAGCCCAATAGCCCTTTCATAAAACCACAGGGACCATTCTTGCTATTTCCTAAACCTTTTTTACACTACACCTTTTATAAACAACCACAAGGACTACTCTTGCCATTTCCGAAAATCCTTTTACACTAAAATTGGACAAAGAATTGAGAGGGACCAAAAATGTCATTACCCCAAACTCTTATAACCGTTTTCACCCAAACTCAGTTAAAAATAAAAATGGCGCCATTCACTGTTCATCGTCACCTACATTTCACCCCTCGGTAAGAACAAAGGGCTTTCTAAAATTGATGGGCAAGATAGGTAATTCAAGTGCTCAGATAGCAAGGAGAAATTAGTCAAAACAAAGGGCTCTCACTAATCACTCAAGTGAGGATCACACGTCAGCAATGGTGAAAGCACAAGGGTTGATGGGATTTTACACTAAACTCACTCACACATCTAACACAATGTCACATCAAAGAATGACACGCTGGCAATCCTCTATCACACACAATTTGATCAAACGAATGAGATTTAAGCTCAAATGATTAAAGATATGGATGGTGAAGATTAGAGGGCGCGTCTAACAGAATGAAGACCTAGAAGCTTCCTCACAAGGCTATAAATAGAGCCTCATCCCTCACAAAAAGGGCAGTTTTTTTGGGAGTTAGTAGCTTTTAGGGTAGTTTTTTAATTTTAGCTTAAATTTTCATGTTTTAGCTTAATGTAATTTCAATTCCAGCTTTTTGTAATGTAATCAAGTTTAATTCAATAAAATTTAGTTTCCTTTTGTCTTAATCTCTTTTTAATCTCATAAGCTTTCAAATCATAAGCTACTAGCTTACTAATCTCAATAAGCTCTTATAGCTCACTTAAGTCTATAAGCTTAGGTTTGAGCTTAAAATTGTCTTAATCATACTTAAATTCAATAAATCAGCTTAAGTTCTATTTTGGATTTGAATTCATGAGCTTATTTGGAAGAGAGATCAGTAAGGGAAGGATCTCTATGGACTTAACTCCTAGCTTATTTATAAGCTAGGAGAGCTTGTAGCTGCCTTTCAATAGGACCTCTTGTTTAGCTAGAGGAATAAGTAAGTCTCTCTTTATTTTCCTTGCTTTTTAGCTTAGATAGTTGTCTTATTGCTTTATATCCTAGATCTGCTTATTTGCTTATTAAGTTAGCTTATTAGTGCTTATTTGTGGATCATTTAGCTTAATAGTCCTAATTGTTCATCTGTTTTTGATTTTCTTAGTCTAGATCATAGTTCTTATATAATTTGTCATATAAGTCTTAAAAAACCAAAAATAGTAGAAAATTAGTTTAAATATTAGATTATTGCTTAATTAATTGTTAATTAGAGTTAATTAGGTTTGTTATAAGCTAATAATCATCTGGTGATTAGGCTCTTGATAAATAGATTTCATTTCATGAAGCTTTTCAAATCTGTCAATAATCTTAAGGAGTGTTTGGCATTAGGAGTTTTGACCTTATAAAGTCAAAGTAGCTAGGAGTTCTCATTATGTTCAGCTGAGTTATCTTAAATAATTAAGTTTTCAAAAGATTTTAAAGTTTAGTTTTCATTTTACAACAAATTAGAACTTATATTTCTTGATTCTGCACCAGGGTACTTTGTCCCTTGCTTCTTGTTTGTGATTATTCAATCCTAAGCCCTTAAGGCTTGGACATTGCTTGCTTTGTGTTCATTAACACTCAAGGTGTGTGTCTAAGTGCAGGTTATCCCTAAAAAGGATATCTTCACTTTGAGTTATTGCATTTTACCAAGTGCATCAGCACATACTGATTTGCATACTCAGCATATGCTGAGTATGTAAGCTGTTTGTTTAGCTTCATTTTAAGCAAGCATTTGTAGGAGTTAGGAGCTTAATTTCTAGTATAATATAGTTTAGATATAGCTTAATATAAATTAGGGCTTAATTTTCATTTCCAAATTAGTTTACTATAGTACAATTTAGATTAAAAGTCATTAAAAAAACCTGAAAAACCAAAAACAGTAGGGTAAAAGTTTTGTGATTAAATTTTAGATTTCTTAGTGGAAATAACTGTTTTAATAGCTTAATTTCATAGCTCATTAGTTGTTTTTCTAGTTTGCAAAAGCTTGAAGTCTAAATTGGCTTATTGAGCTTTTGAGCTTAATTGGTTTTTGTGCTATTTGGCTTAATCTCTGAGTTTGCTTGTTTTATGATCATTTTCAGTAGCTTAAAAAGTTTCTAGCTCTATTTTCTTTTCATTTTTAGCTCAAGCAACTTATAAGCTATCTAGAACCCCTTTCCTTTTTTAAAATTGAGCTTAATTTGAACTTAATATAGTTGTTTAAGTAAAAATAAGCCCAAACACCAACTTTCTGAGGACAACTTATAAATAAGATCTTTTAGAACTTATTAATGGTTTTTAGCTTATTGTGCTTTTGTTAAAGTTGCTCACACCAGCTTAATCTCCAACTTTGATTTTTTAAGTTTTTAATTTTAAGCACTTTTTGTTCTCAACTTATTTTTAAGGCTTATTTGGATTTAGTTTGTAGTCGGGGGTTAGCCTCAGGGTAGGAATTGAAACTTTAAAGTTTCTAGGTTAGTCCCTCCGTTAGTTAGTTAGCTTTCCTGTTAGTCCTTTAGGGATTTGCATAGTTAGTCCCTAGTTAGTTAAATAGTTAGTTTAATTAATTTTAATTAGTTTAAATTAGTAATTAGGGTTTAGCTTTTAATTAGTTTAATTAAGGTTTAAATAAAAAGTAAAAATTAGGGCTTTTATTTTTATAAAATTTCTGCATATTTTCTTTATTTAGTATAATTTTTATAAAATTTGTAGGATTTTATCTTTAATAGTTTTATTATTTTTAAAAGTTTTTAATTAGTTTAAATTTTAGAAAAATCATATCTTTAAATCTAAAAAGCCAAAAATAATAATTCTTTTTTCTAAAATTTTCTTTTTACTTATTTTACCTAGGAAAAATATAATTTCAATTATTTTCTGATTTTTATATTTTTTAGGATTTATTTAGTTTTAAATAGTTTTTTAATTCATATTAAATTCAAAAAAATAATAAAAAAAATATTTTCCTTTTTCTTAAAATTTTCTTTTATCCTTATTTAGGTTTAGAAAATTAGTTTGCATTTTTAGGACTTATTTTTGATTGGCTATCTTATTTGTCACGTTTTATCTGTTTCCCGTTAATCATTAAGTGCTTTAATTGTTTTTAATTGCTTGTTTTTAAATTAGTAGTTATAGAAAACCCAATCATTCTTCGAACCCATTCAAATCAATATCCAATATCAAGCGAGGTTTCAATTTCTCAAATCGTTGGGAAAACGACCCGGGAAATCATACTTTCCGGTAAACATACGTATATTATATAATATATATATATATATTTTAAAAGAGTGAATTTTCCTTAGGAATTTTCTTAATTGCTCTTGTTGAAATATTATATTAGTATATTTTATCCGCGTATCAAATTTTTGGCGCCGTTGCCGGGGATTTGAGTTAACGAATCTATCGTTTTGTGTTTGTTGATAAGATTTAAAGATCCTTTCGTCCCCGAGAGTTTCATTTTTGTTAAAAAATTTCAAATATCCAAAAAAAAAATCATAAAATATAAAAAGTAAAAAAATAATTTTCTTTTCTTTCCAGTGTAGCTATCATATAAAAAACACATAAAAAAAATCAAAAACATAAAAAAAATTGTCTTTTAAAAAATCCTTTGCTTCCGAAGTGCTAGCTATGCTAAGCCTTCCCCAGTTTGGTAAGCTTCTAGCTCATAATGCTTTCCTTCTCCCCGTTTTTGTACAATAAAAAAGGCGGGATCTTGGTCTTACATTTAGAAGGTTGATATCTTTGTAGAGGTAGATATGAACTTTTAGTATAGCCTTCATCCGAAACATTAATTTGTAATGACGGAGACCCCTTGAAATCTTGAACTAAGGGTTTATTGATCCTATCATCTTCTACCGAAGGAGATGATTTGGGCTCGGGCAAGCTCTCATCAAAGGTAACATTAAGAGATTCCTCAATTCTCATTGTTTCCTTGTTAAGCACTATGTATGATGTGGAAACTAAAAGGGGGGTGAATAGTTTTATCGTTTTAAAAATTAATACTTAGATTGTCTGCTTATGTGAAATCAAAAGATATACACAAGTGTATATGATAGCGACGTAATAAATGAATAAGTAAATGCGGAATATATATAAGTAAAGATAGGAAAGATCAAACCAATGACACAATGATTTATAGTGGTTCCGACTACGAAGCTCCTCTTCGCCCTACTCCACTCCCCAAGTACCCAACTTGAGAGTTCTCTTCACTATGTCAACAAGCTTCCTTTAGGCGGAGAAAACCGTACACGTAGCTTACACTTTTTCTGGTACTAAGTTAAATACCGAGTTCTACTTCGAGATAGAACCAATCTAACACACTACGCATTTTAAGGCCTAAAATACTAACCTATCATACACATATAATATACACAACACAAGAGATTGAAGATAGATAAATATCACAAAAGTGATGACACAACTAAACTAATAACACTTGAAGCTTAATGTCTTCGTTAGTGTTCTTCACTAAAGAGTGAAATGATTTGATCACTTGTAATAGATTATGAAACAAGTATAATGATCAAAGAATGTATGAAAATAAAAAAGCTAGAAAGAAAAATATTGGAAAGGGTTATCTAAAATGAAGACATGAGGTTGGTATTTATAGCCAACATTTGAAATTCAAAATCTGGTCCTAACAGCAGGATGCATGGATCCACGGATCCACCATCACTTGGATCCGTCTTTGGTTTTGCTGGATCCATGGGTTGCAGCTGGGACATATTTTGTCTTTTTGTGATTAACCCTAAATCTTAACAAAATATTCTTATGTACTTAAAAATCAGATTTATTAGATTCTTATAGAAGGAAAATATTTCTTAACATAAATAAGGAAAGATTTTCTAGATTTGAGAAGATTTAAAAAGAATGTTTCCACTCATGGTTAATCTTATTTTGTCTTATTGATTAATATTACTAGCTTATAATTAATCATGTGTTTACTTGAAATCATTTGATTAGAAAAGGTTTATGCAAATGATTAAGTTTAAAAATGCCAATAAAAAAATAATTTTTCTTTGAATCATTAACTACGGTTAATATGCATAATTAATACAATAAGTATTTGAAACTCGTCAAGTAAACTTACGACTAAATAACTTGTTTACGTAAACTTTTACGTAGTATGACATTATATTTGTTATTATCAAAACATGACGATCATTAAATATAAATATCATTTTTACGCGAATATTTATATTAATATATACTTTACTAGTTTGAGAGTATCCTAAGAACACACCTTCGTACGACTTTGGGTCGAACTTGGTGAGATTGTACTTAGTGGTTAGTATAAAATACTTTACAACCAAAGACCCTAAAGTACTCTAATAACGGCTTCCTATTTCTAAAGATTTCGTATGGTGTTTTATTAAAGAATTTTTAATATAAACACTATTACATATGTATGTTGCCGTATCTAATGCATGACACCAAAACTTTTAGGAATGGATTGCTCGTCTAACATAGCATGACTCATCTTTATTAACTTGTGATGTGTTCTTTCAACAATCTCATTCGATTGAGAAGTGAATGGACCCAACAAGTTATAAGACATTCCATGTTGCTCACAAAATCTTCTTGGGATATGTATCCGAATCAGCTTTCTTTCGAATATACTTTGGTTTTGGAGCCTTCTCTCTAGAAGCAAAGGCATAGTATGTTTGGTAAGCTTTGGATTCCAACATTGCTTGGTTTGTTAATTCCGTTGGAAGAATGGTACCATATACCTGAGTATCTTCATGTCTGGAGATACATCTCATGGAAGTAAACAGGGTATCATCTCGATCAGTATGCCAAAACATCTTGTTTCTCCTTGAAATATACGGATCCTTTGACATGAAGTAATCAATGATGATCTTTGTGAATCTGGGATATGACATCTTGTTTGTCTTCTTAGCATCTTTATACTCAATCTCGAACAGTAAGTCTTCCCAGAGTAGATACACATAATCAATATTCTTCTTATGGAACATACCCTAGAGAATTTGAGCATGTGATAGACGAATCTTGTCTATTCCAGTTTCTTTACCACTTAAGCACTTGTTGATGACAGTAGCAAATGCTCTCCATGGTTTATGCAAGTAGTCAACATTTACATCAGTGAGATAGGTGATGTCTCTAGTGTGCCCAAGATCTCTGATGAAAGAGAGAATGTCTTGTTCCAGTGGGAGGTCTTCAAAGACTTGTCTAGGAATTTTAGGACAAAACTAGAGAATGTCTCTGAATATATCAACATCGAGAGAGACTTTCTTCTTGTTAATAGTGAATCTGATGGATGACCTATGAACAGAAACAATAGCCCAAAATTCTTGCATGTAAATAGCAAGAACATCTGCAGTGATCAGGAATGCACGGTAAAATAGAGTGAGAGCGAGAGCATCCAACACCACTTGAAATGTAGCTTCTTTTGGCTTGATGTCAATCTTGAGTCTCATGTTGTATTTCCCACTAAGTCGGTCTCACCGGGGCAACAAGAACAATCAGCAAGGGATTTCTGTTAAGCTTGGAGTGGTAATCATGAGATTCTGCTAAATTTGACCAATACAGTTTATACATAATAACCAAATATATATATATCACACTCAAAAGGCCTTTTGATTGTTGAATACATACTTGATTCATGTAGTGATATCATTTTAAAATGATTAGGCTCATTAAGGCATTAAAATGTTTTGGAATAAATCTAATTCAATCCGAAGGGAAACTTAAATGGTGCATAATGTGAAAGGCATTCATGAAAACAACCACTGAAAATCTTTTTGACTCCTATTCAAAGAACTTGGAGAGATCAGGTCCCTAAGACATGTCAGATATTTCTTGTTGAACCATGTTATAAAGCCTACTTAACTATTTGAGGTTTGCGTAATTAACCAATTTTAATTAGCTACCTAACTTGAGTTTAAATTGCATTCAGAAAGAAATTTAATCTTAAGAATCCTTAAAATTCATTGATAACTCGCTTCCTATTGAGGGTTGTTAATTTGCCTCCTAAGTAGGGTTGTTAAATCGCCTCATATAAAGGACTGATAAATCGCCTCCTACATAGAATTGTTAACTCGCCTTTTTAATCATGATGAAATCCGCCCTCCTAAATGAAGGTTTTAAAATCGCCATCGTGAGTCTAAGTTATTAACTCGCCTTCTGAAGGGAGTTGTTAACTCGCCTCGTGAAGGTGTTGTTAACTCGCCTTTTGAAGAAAGTTGTTAACTTCAGCGCCTTCTGAAAGACGTTTGATAACACTCGCCTCACTCAGCAGAAGATGACAACTCGCACTTACAAACACATTTATTTCACATACAGGAAATTTAAGTATCAAAAGGTTTCAACATCGCATCTTATCAGAAGTAAAACACTTAGGTACATTTATAACAACATATAGCCACAGAATCATCAAGAACGATAAAAAAAAGAGCATATTTATTCATTTTAATGTATTCATACAAGAAACTACAAACCAGGATGAGTTTAAAAGGTTACAAACAACATTAAGAATACATAAGACCACTTCTTCCACAAAACCCACTAGATTTTCCTTATTTCCTATGCTCCTAAATATTCAAGAACTAGACTTAACCAAATCGAAAGCTTATGTTAACCAATCAATAAAACTATTTAAGCGAGTGTGTAAACATACCTAAACAAAAAACAAAACCCTCATTCAATTTAAAGGTTTTAACCACTTTTTGGATTTTGAAAGAACCCTAATTGAAGATTTAGGGGTTATCTAGATCAATCAAAGGATAAAACCCATAGTAACCCCCCCAAATTAGGTCGCATGGAATATTGAGTCTGAGGTGGTCCTTTCATAGAATAATAAAACAAAAATATATATAAGAACTACCAAAAATCATTTAAAACGAATACATTAGATTTATCAAGTATTGTAAAAAAAAAAAGAGCCCGAAGCTTCACTTGTTCATTTGTTTCAAAATACAAAGATTTTAGTCTAACAGAATATATCTCCAAAAAAGTAAATGCAACCAAATCTTTAATGCGCGACATCCAAAATAACGACCCACCATGTATCCATTGTCCTTATACCTTACCATCTCCTGAAAACATTGCTAAATTTTTGTAACAGTCAACAAAAATGTTGGTAAATTCATAGGTTTGTAAAATGTATAATGTAGGACCGCAAGATTTCTCCATGATAATGCAATAGATGCAAACATCAAAAATGTGATTACGTTTCCCTAAGCTCATGACACTGAAGCTCGACATGTATGAATTGCAATATAAATTGCCAACATTGCCCGTGATTGATGTTCTAACCCGTAACATCCTATGTTCGACATGGTATAGGCATCGTTTCTGGCATACCAGTCAAGTGAGCATACTCACCGTAAACGGATGTCATGTCCCAAATTGATCTATTTAAAAACATTCGCGTTCACAACTAGTAATTGACATTCATTATAATCGGCTCAAAGGGTAATCGCTACTTAGGCAAACTACGTAATTGTAATGTAAAAAAGTCCACATTGCGTCCAATTGTAAAAACAAAATGCATATGTTTCTCCACACTACAACTTGTAAATCATTATAAATCGTAAACGGGGGGCTATAACTCACCTCGAGTGAATGAATACTCCAACTTAGACATAAAATGCGTCACAATAATGACCGAATGCAACCTAATTAAATATAGGTCAAATAAGTACTAAGCACTTTGATTAACTAATACCATATACAATTCTATATAGCTACATCACCATCTAATTGTATTTGTGAAATCTCATTTATAAAGTAAAAACGTTTATAAATATCTCTTTAGTGAAAACGGTGTAACTTTATCGTTTTAAGTCCGTTTCTTATGTTTCTTGGTATGTCCACACACTTTCAATATTAAGAGCAGTAATCAAATATCAAATTTTCATAAATTTAAGTCCTCTGGTGAACAGTACTTTTTACTGTTCATATACTTTTATAAAATTAGTCGTCGTAAACTCGTAAATGTTGTATTTTATTCGGTTTTAAAAACCTCCGTATTAGTTGATTCTATTCGAACACGTCTCGTAATTAATAGTTTCTATCTAATTAATGATGATTTGCAAAATAAAATATTATCTGATGTGAACATAACTTTTATAAAATTATTTTTATAAAAGTATTTATTATCGTAAACTTGTGAAATTCATAACTCCTTCGTTATTGATCTTAAAATTATGATTCTTATTGTTTTGGAGTCCTAAAAATATTTAATTTTTATGAAAAATAACCACCATTATATATCAATTTGAAAATCAAATAGTTTTTTTATAAATAATTTTCCTTTTAATAAAGGCGTTTATTAACGTATAACTTGTAATTAGCGTATCTCCTTCGTTATAAATTGGTTTTTCGAGTTTCTCTACATGCCTACAATCTTCATGACATGTAGTATTTCACAAAAATATAAATATATATTTTATTTTTGTATTTCCAACAGAAGGTTTTGGTCATTTTGTATAAATATGATTAAAACTTGATTTTCTAACTTTTTAGTTTAATCACCTTGTTACAAGTCCTCTAATGTGATCAATACACAACCTTGTGTGTATTTATAGTCCTCTAGTGTATAAGTCCACAATATGTCCAAGGATCACAAGATCCATAAGTACTATACAACACATTGTTTTGTTTCATAACCACTATAAAACTTTTAAACCCATTACTTAAATACACTTTAAATAATTTAAACACAACACTCATATGTTTATATATTACCTTATAACATGATCATAACATCAATATAACACATGAAAAAATTTACCAAAACCATGATCACAATAAAAATCCATTTTACATGTAAATAAGTTTCTTAGATGGTGATTAACTATACAAACATTATATATGCATAAAATCACAAATGTAAAGAGATTAAGGTTTTTAGATAACCTTAATATCGATGTGTGGTGGAAGAAACAATATGATCTAACCCTAGTTTAGCATTTAAACCATGGCGTCTCAATACAAAAGAAACCCTAAATCCAAGTAAACCCTAATCTTAAACCTTCTTGCTTTAACACTTGTAAACCCCAAATCAAACCTTCTAAACACCTTAGGATATCTTAGATATGTTGTAAGATTACTTGTAAATGTGGTAAATAAATTTGGGTAAGATTATTATTTGGGTGTTTTTGTGGTTGGGCCGTCAGGTTAGTATGGGGAAAAAGGAGAAAAGAGTTGATTTTCACTATGAAAAATGAAAGTGTGAGTGTTCGATCTAAGTCTTAGCATGTGGAAATACTCCCTTTTACTAGTCAAAAGTTCCATAGGAAAGTCTTAGGGACATGAAGAGATTTCCTATGGATGTCATGGTATAAAATGCTTAAGTCATGGTCTTAGTTTAAATGGCTTGAAGTTAAACAAAGACCAAGTTGGGTTTGCGAGCTCAAAGGGGGTCCCCTAGGACATATAATGCTGTCCTGAATTTTAGGGATGAAGGATACATGAAGTGTTTTGATATCTTGCATAATATCTACATAATTTACAAGTTAATATGTTGGTTACTTTAATATAAAGGTAAAACATGTAAATTTAAAAATCTGGTTTATTTCCCTTTTTGCCTAAAATGTAAGTTTGAAGTTAATAAATATATGGGTCATTTTTAAAAACTTGGATATTGTGTAAAATAATGGGTATTTGTTGAAAGCTGAAAAAGTTTTGGTGTTCCGGTATTGCCTAAACGTATTTTATCGCGAAACGTAAACACTTTACCTAACCAATAAAAATAAAATGTGTAAAGATAATAATTATCCTCCAAATAATTATCTAACACTTGGTTGATGTAAACATTTAATTGTTTTATGCCTATTTACATTGAATAAAAAATTTTAGCTTACGCGATTTAACTTAACGATTTTAATTTAAAAGCACGCGCACAATACTAAAAATAATTATGAAATTTATTGAACATTGTAACAATGACCTAAAACCACGGGTTGATATAGTTTAGCCACCGTTAAATGACCTTGCCTCAAGGCTTAAGAACGCGGTAACTAGACGACGGTTATGTGTTGTGTGTAGGTGTATATTGTTTGTTATCAAGTTTTTAACTAATTTATATTTTATGCCGACTTTACCTAAAAACAACACTCTAACGGGCAGTGTACCCGATCAAGATGTAGCTTCGTTGGTAAGTAGGGAGTCGATCACTACGAGTGGAAGTTAACTTTTAATTCTACTGTATTTATTATTTAGTTTTTTTTAAATACTAAATAAACCATACTTATTCTAATAAATCTAATAAAACATAAACTAACGCAAAGGGGGGTTTTCCAGCCTAAGAGAGACAGCACAAGTATTAGTTCTATATCCTAAAAGGGGTGATAACAAAAAATGACACATAGAATTAACTAAAGACATGGGAATCGTTTAATGTTAGAGAAAACGTATACACTAGTTTAATCCTATTAATATGTATTTGATTTGTCTATTCGTGCAATGATTGTATTAATTGTTGTGTATATCATTCCAAAGTTAAGTTTCTAGTTAATGCTGTCACAATTAACCTAAACCCGCATAAATCTCACACCGTTGATTATAATCTATCTAGGAAATTATATTGGTGGTTATATTAAATCCTTGCTCATGAAGGCTTTACCAACTTACTACTTAATGGAAATTCATATACTAGTAGTCCACACCCACTTAACTACCTATGGAAACAAGATGTAGGGTAATCCTAAGTCACCCAGCTTAGAGTCTACCTATATCCACTTAACTTAGATCTAAACAAATACTTCTTTGGGATCCTATTATTCTATTCTAGAATAAGCTTATTATGTTTTCCATCCCAGACTCTTAGCCTATGCCCAAACAACACTGAAGTTATAGCGCATTAAATATGTAGGACTAGACCAGTTGAATGATAGGAAAAACACATAATTAAGAACATAAACGGGTATGAAGTGATAAACATAATCAACATACAATGAATAAGGAAACAATCGATATAAAGACAAATCAAAACATAATATTATCATAAACATGTCTAATACCTAAAGGTATTAGCTAATAGTCATTGTAACAATACACAAAATCATAGATGAACGATTAAACATAATGCTAACCGAACGCGTATAGTAGATATAAGATAAAGAGTTTCCCATATAATCGGACCACATTTTCAGGATCTTTTTGCTTCATAAATCTTCTAGACATTAGAACTTGGTGGCTAGAAAAAACTCTACCCTAAAACCGTATGTAGGGTTTGTGGTATTTATAGATTCTGAAAATTGGTCGATACGGCGTATTGAAACTCAATATGGCCTATCGGGATTCGTTGGCGTAGGCTCCACGAATAAAATATTCCATAATTTTCTTGAGCAGGTTTGGATACGGCATATCTATTTTTAGATACGCCATATCCGCTAAAAATGTATTTTTTCTTGATTTTTGACGAAAGTATCATATACGCGTATATACGGTGTATGGACCCACCCGTACCCACCTAGTGGGCCCGGGTCAGCCCACTACCCATTTATAATAACCCTTTTAAACTTTAAATAGCCCAAATCCATTCATTAAGCCCATTTCCTTTTATATAAACAAAAAGCCCAATCTGCCAAATCCTAAGCCCAACAGCCCTTAACAAACGTTAGCCCTATAACCCAAAACCCTAACTGTCGTTAGTCCTTTAAGGACTAACTATGCAATCATAACATATACTTTGGAGGGCCATTTCTGCCAACCCTAAAAACAATCACACCACCACAAGGACTTTCATTGCAAGATCACCATACACCATTAGGGGCTAAACTTGTCATAACTCCAAACCATCACCCTACACACAAATTAAACCCTGTCAAACCCCTTTCCCACCATTAACCCTAACCCTACTATTCACTGTCATTTTCTCTAGTGTAACACCCCCAAATTTGGGTAGCAGCGGAATATTGAATATCCGAGGGCGTTACTTCATAGATCAATTGCACAAGATATGAGAACGACCACTAACGTGTCGTTTTAAAAAGATACATTGTTTTAACAAAATACTTGCTCATTACATAAGCTCATGGCTTCAAATTGTTCGGCAATATAAGTAAAGATTTCGGTTTATAACAAATGTTCCCAAAATGTAATACGCCCAAATCTTTAGCATCGACTCTTCGAAAGAGTGACCCCCAATGTACCTTGGCACCTCGTGCCTTATTGACCTGAGAAAAACATGCTTAAAACGTCAACATAAAGTTGGTGAATTCATAGGTTTATGTATGCAAAACTGTAGGACCACAAGATTTCCAAGTGTATGATTGAGCAACAGATGCAAACATCATAAAAAGTGATTACGTTTTCCTAAGCTCATGACACTGAAGCTCGACATGTATGAATGCAATAAATTGCCAATAATGCCCATGAATGATGTTCTAACCCGAAACATCCCAAATCCGACATGTTATAACGTTCGTTCCCGGTGATAGCTAGTCACCCGAACGGGGATGTCAGTCCCAAATAGATCTACTCATAACATTCGCGCTTACAATCCAGTAATTGACAGTTCATGATAAAAGGGCTCAGTGGGTTATCGCTACTTAGGCAAACACGAAATCATAGTATAAAATGTACACTTGCGTCCAATTTGTAAAACAAGCATGTTCTCACCCCAAAGATGTAAATTATTTAAATAATTATAAAACATGGGGCTATGAACTCACCTCAGTAGGTAGTCCTCTGAATGATAAATATATCCAATTTCGAATTACACTATCAAATACCTAAGTAAATACGGCTAGTCTTAGTCTACAAGTTTAGGCTAAAGACTCAATGTATAAACTCCAATAATTTGCTAGTTTATATATACTGTTATCACTTGTGTAGTGGTGTACATGTTTAATGTATTTGAAATTACTTGTTGGTTCTTGGGAAACGTACATGCGTTGTTAATAAATATTCATATTTATTAAGTCGTGTTTTAATCCCGTATAGTATCCGAATTGTAATTCGTCCGTTTCGCTAGTGTTTATATAATCACTTTGTTTATAAAATACCCTTAGGTTTTATATAATTACAAAACAGCCCCTAGGTTTATAAAATATATTCTATTTTACATTTCAAACCCTTAAGTTTTCATAATTACACTTTTAGTCCTCCAACTTTACACAATTTACACTTTAGGTCCTTATATGCTTAAAATAGTCCCTTAAGTTCCAAAAGTGACCAAAACAGTCCCTTAAGTTACTAAAACAGTGGGTTGACAGAATTTAACCCTCAAGTTTCAAAGTTTACATATTTAGTCCCTCAACTTTGTAAAAATCGCATTTTAAGTCCATTTAAGGTCTAACAAGTGGCAACAAGTTTTATTAAGCTCCAATAAGCAAAGCCAACTGTTTTGGCTTATAAATAAGCTCGGATGAGCTTATTTAAGCTTATTGGGCTTATTGGGCCCGTTAAGGCCCATCAAGCTATTTAATGGTCCAATTAAGATTTTAAAGGTACAAAAGCACTTGTTAAGCTTATTTAAGTTACACAAATCAGTTAGGTTGAAAATAAGCTCGGGAGAGCTTATTGGAGCTTATTCGAGCTTGTTGGGCTTCGTGAGCCCAATAACTCAAACCCGAATATTATAAAAGGGTCCCTTGAGTGTTTCTAGTTTATTTTCTAGTCTTATAAGCACATTAGAGTCTGTTTTGCTTGGTCAGCTTATCAAATAAGCAATAAGCTCTCGTTATTGGGCTGTTAGGCCCATTAAGGGTCCGAATAGGTTTTTGAGTGGTTTGACTTGACCCATTAGGGTCCATTAGCCTTACTTAGGTCTATTAAGCCCATTAAGCTTATATAGGTTTACCAATAAGCTGTTTTAAGCTTATTGTGAGCTTATGGCTCGAGTTGGACTCGTTAATGGGCTAGTAAGCCCATTAAGGGTTCGGCTAGCTTTTTATAAGTGTTTTAGGGTTCATGCGAATCACATAAGCATCTCTAGTTCATTAATAAGCTCGTAGAGCTTATTTATAAGCCGTAGGCTCATGGGTCGTGGCCTGTTGGGCCTTTTAGTGGGCTGTTGGGCCCAATAAGACCCGAACATAATCCCCTTGGTTTACTAGTGTGGTTCTAGGGCTTCAAATCCTTTGTTAAGCTCTCGTTAACATTTATTAATCATTATTAATCACATGCATTCGTTTAAATAGTTAGTGAATGCTTTCCCAAGCCAAGTCGTTGCGTTTTCATTCAAGTGTTTACGTATAGAATTTGCGTGACCAAGTAAAACGAACCCATGATCACCATGATCCTTATTCGTGTATTTTAAATGATTGTTTAAAGCTTAACTCGATATTTTATCACGTTTTATACATGTTTGCACCACACAAGGCCTCATATACTTAATATACGTGCGTAAACCATGCATGGGTCGAACCATGCATGTTCGTGCCCACGTTAACCTTGTTACACACAAGGTTACGTGACTCTTTCCAACTAGACATGCTAAAACGACTAGAATATAGATAGATAGGAGTTTAGTTCGACTTACAATAGTCCTAGGCTCTTGGTTTTGGATTGAGAGGCAAACCCGATGCGTTTACACTTAAAACGTATATAACCCTAAGCTTTCAAAGCTTGTATACCCAATCCTAGCTCGTACTTTCCTCTTGATATCCTTATAAGCGAACTTAAATGCTACCTTGAATCCTTAGGTTAATGTGGGTCGTGTTTGGGTCCGGTTGTGTGTATGTCGAATGAAACAAAGAGAAAGGAAGTTGGTTTATCTTTGAGAGAGAGTTTAAGTGTTTAGGAAATGTATCAAATGAACTAGTGAGTGTGTATTTATAGGCAAATGAACTAGTTAGGTTTCTTTAACCCCTCAACTAAACCAAACGAGCCCTAGATAGTGGTATTGGGGATTTCTAGTTAACTATACATGGTTTTCTTGCTAAACCACTTAGTACATTTCTTAATTGCAAGATAATGGTACATGATCTTCCAAGATTACAAAATCTTATGATGTGTGTGCTTGTTCCTTGGTTAACCGCGGCTAAAGGGTTCAAAGGAAGGGAAATGGGTATTAACCATTGGGTAACTAGCTAGTAAGAGACTATTAGGACAAGTTTTAATTAGTTAGATGAAGTACTAGTACTTTTAACGATTATGACAAAATTTTCTAGCTAGCTAATCATATAGGACGAATTATGATTGAAGCAGTTTATACACACGTAAAATATATATAAGATATAATACTTTAAAAGAGTAATTAAGAAAATTACCAAGTTACCCTTGATAGAATTCACTCTAAAAAAAATATATATAATATAATATAAAGTACGTATATTTAACCGGGCAAGTATGATCACCCGGGTCGTTATCCCCAATGACTAGTGAAAGTTTATAATTATCTTTTTAATAATTATATATTACTTAGTTGATGTAAACCTTAATTTATTTGATGACCGTTTACATTAAATGATTATTTCTAGTCTACGCGATTTAGCTTAAAAGTAAATATTAAAAGTAAACGCGTATCGGACTAAAATAAATAGTGACGAATAATAGGAGTCATAAAATGACCTAAAATTAAGAAATGTTACAGTCTCCACCCGTTAAAAGAGCTTTGTCCTCAAAGCTTAAGACCTTGTAGTGGATGACGAAGCCCGGTTTGTGAAAAGTTGTGGGTATTTCTGTTTGAACGAATCTTCACGTTCCCAGGTGAACTCAGGACCTCTCCTAGAGTTCCAGCGAACCTTAACCAATGGTATCCGGCTTCGCTTCAATCGTTTGATCTCCCGTTCCATGATTTCAACGGGCTCTTCCACAAACTGGAGCTTATCGTCAACATGAATTCCTTCTAACGGCATGACTAATGGTTTGTCAGCGTAACATTTCTTCAGATTTGACACATGGAAAGTATGGTGAACTCTGCTCAACTCTTGAGGAAGTTCCAGCCTGTAGGCAACTTTCCCAACTTTTGCTAACACCTTGAAAGGTCCGACATATCTCGGATTCAGCTTGCCCCGCTTACCGAATCGCACAACCCCTTTCCATGGTGAGACCTTGAGCATAACCCTATCCCCAACTTCGTACTCCATTGGCTTTCGCTTCCTATCAGCGTAGCTCTTTTGTCGATCCTGAGCAGCTTGCATCCTTTGCTTGATCAGGACGATCTTTTCCGTTGTTTCTTGGATTAATTCTGGACCAGTTAGTTGAGCTTCCCCAACCTCGGCCCAACACACCGGTGATCGACATTTTTGACCGTACAGTGCCTCATAGGGTGCGGCCTTTATGCTAGCGTGATAACTGTTGTTATATGAAAACTCGGCTAGTGGCAAGTGCTTAACCCAACCCTTGCCAAAATCGATCACGCAAGCACGTAGCATGTCCTCAAGAGTTTGAATAGTTCTCTTACTCTGGCCGTCAGTTTCTGGATGATACGTAGTGCTCATACTTATATATGTACCCAAAGCTTTCTGAAATGATTTCCAAAAATTGGATGTGAATCTCCTATCACGATCATAGATAATTGAAGCAGGTATCCCGTGTCTTGCCACTATCCTGTTCAAGTACAACCTTTCTAATTTGTCTAACGAATCATTTTTCCTTATTGGCAAGAAGTTGGCAGATTTTGTAAGCCGATCCACAATCACCCAGATGGTGTCAAAACCTTGCGACGACTTAGGAAGCTTGGTGATAAAATCCATCGTGATATTATCCCACTTCTACTCGGGTATTTCAAGTTGTACTAGCAATCTGATGGCCTTTGATGTTCGCCTTTGACCCTTGCACTGTCAGGCATTTGCTAACATACTGGCGAAGTCAGCCTTCAAGTTTGGCCACCAAATAATTTCTTCACATCTTGGTCCATCTTTTCGGAACCGGGATGGAATAAATATTTCGACTTGTGGGATTCGTGCATAACATCATGTCTTAAGTCTCCATAACAAGCTATCCAACGCTGCTGTGTAAGCATAAGTGTCCCATTGGCACCGGTTCCATCTTTCCTTGGGTATATCCCTTCGGATCATACCTCCTACGTCTTCATTTATGATATTCTCCGGTTTCTGGGCTTCGATCTGAGCTTCTAATATTCGTTTGGGAAGGTCAAACCAATTGTCATAACTAAGGCTCGAACCCGCAATGGCTCAATCCGTTTCTTACGCTCAGCGCATCGGCCACTACGTTTGCTTTCCCTGGATGATAACGAATATCACAGTCGTATGTCACTCAGTAATTCCTAGCAAACGGCGTTTGCCTTCATGTTAAGCTCCTTCTGATCGAGAAGTGTTGAGTCTTTTAATGGTCGGTGATACGGTGCATCGTTCCGTATAGATATGGTCCCTCCATATCTTTAGGGCAAACACTACGATCCAAGACCAAGCTCCAAATCATGAGAGGTGTATTCTTCCTCGTGAACTTTACTGTCGAGAAGCATAGGCAATCACACCTTCTCTCATCTGCATTAACACAGGCACCTAAGCCTTGTGCGACCGCATCACATGTAATACCACCAAAGTTCCTCGCTCCCCTCAGGTAAAGCCAAATTGGGGCACTGCACAGCTTTTCTACTTTATTAACAGGAAAGCGTCTCTTCTTTTCTCCCCCAAGTCGAACCTGAATACCTATTCTAGTAGTTTCGTCATCGACTTAGCAATCTTGAAAATCCTTCAATGAACCTCGATTGTAAACCAGCAAGACCTAGAAAAGTGGGCGGATCTCCGTTGGGCTTGGGAAATGCCCAACTCCTTGATAGACTCTAATCTGGCCGGAGTCCACATGTATGCCTCTACTATCAATGACATGTCCGAAGAATTTTTACCTTCGGAAATCCAAAATTCACATTTTGAAAACTTTGCGTACAACTTCTCCTTCTTAAGCAATTCCAAAATTGCTTTAAGGTGTTCTTCATGCTCTCTTTCGTCTTTCGAATAAATAAGTATGTCATCGATGAAGACGATTACGAACTTATCTAGGTAAGGTTTGCACACTCGGTTCATGAGGTCCATGAATACCGCAGGTGCGTTTGTCAGTCCGAATGGCATAACCTGGAAACCGTAAAGGCCATACCGAGTTCTATAATGCGTCTTTTGGAATGTCTTGATTCTCGCATATGAGCTGGTGATAATCCGATCTCAGATCTTTCTTCGAATAAATACCCTGGAATCCTTGAGAGTTGAAATCAAACAAACCGCGATCCCTCGGGAGTGATAAGATTCTTTTACTGTCGAGTTTATTTAACACGCGGTATGTCGATGCACCATACTGAATGACCGTCCTTCTTTTTGATCAAATAAGACCGGGGCTCCCCAAGGCGAGGAAACTAGGCCTTATGTAATCCCTTGTCAGCAAGCTACTTGTAATTGTTCTGATAATTTCCTTCATTTCGGATGGCCATCGCTATGCGTGCTACGAGCTACGGAAGCGCTACCTAGAATCTAGTCCGATTGAAATTACCCCTGTCGAGCTGGAGGAAGAACCATGGCAAAGTCCTCGGGAAAGCACATCTAGAAAATCTTGGACGATAAGTACGTTCCTCTAATCTGTTTCCTTTCCGACTAGTCCTACCTCTTTTTCTGGGCGGATATCTGTGCTAAAAAGACCTGGACATCCCTTGGCCATGTACTCTTGAGCTTTTGAACATGAGATAACTGTCAACCGGGATTCTCTCCCGTTGCTACTTTCGTTTCCGCAAAAAGTCAAAGTTTCATTCCCGTAGGGAACTTAAACGAGTTTCTCATCGCACACTATCACAGCGTGACATCTTCTTAACCAGTCCATACCGAGAATGACGTCGAAACTACCCACTTCTACGTCATTAGATCTATGTTAACGATGGCCTATAGAAATTTAAGGTGCAACCTCGTATAAATGGTGGTCCTAACTTGACTAATTTCCATCAGCTAATTCGACACATAACAATTTTCTTATAATTTGGGGCGAATGTTTATCAAGGGAACTAAATGAGTGGATATAAAACATCTGTATCTGGCATCCAGTGTCGAAAAGATAGATTGCCAAGTTGTATATTTACGTAGGAACTGTACCCGTGACGACATTTGCATCAGGTTTCCTGGTGCATTTCCCTTTTTTCTGCTTTTTTAATTCCCAACTGCATAAACCATCCTTGTGTCAATTCCCCGATACTCCATCTTTATTCTTCATTTTGGAACAATCTCTCTTGAAGTGTCCTGGAGCTCCACACTCAAAACAACCATTTCCCTTGGGAGTTGCCCCATTGCCCCTTCTGAGTGTTAGCAACATTTGTGTTACCAGTATTCCTGCAGTCACGGGTAAAGTGCCCTATCTTGTTGCACTTGTGGCACCTCTGGGTGCACGGGCCATTGTGGTGGAGATGGCACTTGTTGCACTTGGGCAGGGACCCCCAGTAAGGTTTCCCTTCCGCCCGTCCCCAAGTGAAGACTTTTGGCGACATTCTGCCTTTTGAAGGGTGTGTTGGTTGGTGACCATGGTTGTTTTCTGGATGAATTATCAACCCTCCTTTTGTTGTTCAAAGAGTGCCTTTCCGCTTAGGTGCGGAGTTTCGGTCCATCAAGTCATTGGCCAACTCCAATTCTCAATCCAACGTCTTGGGTTCCTGGCAGATTATGACGTTCCCATAAATGTTGTCCAGAGAAGTCACTGTGTTACCTTGTCAACCTTCTCGGTATCATTGGCAACAAACTTGGAACATATCAGGGTTAACTCTGAAACGTTCAGTGTATGCTGGAACAGTCGGTTCCCTGACCGTCAGGTTTCCACAGCTTCAATCACTAACTTCTTGATTTTGCCCTGCGACAGTATTTGTCCGTCATCTTTTTCCTTGAGTACTTCCCAAGTCATTGCAATGCCTCTGGACCTAAGGTTCCTTATCGACCCATTCACCAGTCAAAGCACACCTAGCAGTGGCAAACTTTACTTGGTTTCTCAATAGCCACAATCCACTGATATAGTAAAACTGTGAAAAACTGACTCCATCTTTTCAATCCATCGAGTTAAACCGAAACCACACGTCAGCCCCCTTGAAGTTTTAAAGGTTGACACTTCATAAGTCCACGTAAAAACAAGGCCTAAAGGTTAGGAAATAATATATATGCATCATTCAGGTTTTGCACTTTCCTTCGATTAATCCCCGTTGCGAACTGTGGCTTCCATCTCTAATTGGAGTCGAGTTTATTGCAAGAGAGCCTGGTCGATCATTGCTTGGATGGATTCGTGGGTACATGTTGTTTGGGTTGGTGTCATCGACAGGGGTATTTGGTCCTCCTCTGGTTGTAGGTGCCATGATTTGTCTAGATCACAAAAGACAAAACATGAGGTTATATGACAGAATATAATAATATATGGATGAGATAATCAACACAAGAGAAGTATATAGTACAAGTAACACATCCATTTCATTCATAACTTTGAAAATTTTACATGAAATAGTCATCGGAGTACACATAATACAACACAAAAGATCAAAGAGCAATGCTAGCGGGAAAACCCCTAATACTTAACATGCCTTGTACATATGACCTAGCAAGATACAAAAATCATAAATCACTAAATGTGACTATCATAATCTTCCTAGAAGCCTCCTGTGACTGGAATCCTACGCCTCTGGTCCTAGTCTGTTAGCTCTCCTCTGCAACTCTTGCGTGCTAAACAAACTCAGCCTGCAAGTCCGCTCATATTCCGCCTCATCATCTCTGATGACTCGGAGAGTCTCTATCTCTAGTCCAGGCCGCCCTACGATCAGTCTCTCGAAATACTGCTAACTTTCAACCTGCAGCATCGGAAGCGAGTCTCGTGTACCCTGGTGCTGTGTCTGAAAGAGAGTACTCTGCATGTAGTTGTGTCTGTGCGCCGAGAGATAGGGTCTCAATTGGTTTGGGGGTATACACATATCAAAGATGGGTCTGAAGCTCCAGATGAGTCTCCTGGCTCAATCCTATCGAACGATCCCAAGCCCTCTCGGGAAGTCTTAGGGCCTCCTCCTCCACCATCCCATACTATCTCCTGAGATCATCCCCATCCCCCATAGTATAATCGACCCGCTGCGATCCAAATCGCTCGCTATGATATACGAGACCTACTATCCTGAGCGTCCTCTAGTAAAGCATACAAGTCCTGTGTATCCCGCTCATGGAGCTCAGCAAGTTCTACGACCCTAGTGTTGACCTCTCCCATGGTCATATGTGCTATCTCAGGAACTGCCACATCTGTCTATTACCCCAAGTATCCCCTAATCCACATACCTAACATCCAAACCCCTGTCGACTTTCTTCACAGCATCATCGTGCTGACAAACCCATAATCTATCCTCGACCTCTGGTAGTCCTAGTAGTAGAACTTTCTTCGATCTCATAATCTGAGCCCTAAGTGGATAAATGCAACCTCTTGCGGGGAGGTTGCTCAGACCACAGGGATATCATCCCTACGGTCAAACAGGTGTGGTAATGAAGAGATGGTGGTAGTGGTGGTAGTGGAGTGGTTGGTAATGCGGTAGTAAACTGCATCAATGAGGCCGGGGGTAAATCTATACCTGAGTGTCCTGTATTTGGGGTTAGACCACCAGATGAGGTGGTAAAGGTGTGATGTGCCAGGGTGGCGGTCGTGCACCTAGCAAGGCGCTTCCCCTATAGAGGGTGTGATAGTGATATAGGTGGTGATAGTGATGGAAGTAGTCATGTCAAGTCTCTCAACCTCTGCCTCTGGTGAAGGGTTATGGATCTGGGTCCGGACGGTAAATCCTAAGCCCTAATAATAATGTCCATGAGGGTGTGGTATAAAAACCGGCTTTGTTCCCATCAAGTGGGAAAACAGGCTCATCAGCAGTTATTACGGTAGTAGAGCAGTTGGAGCTAATGCTCCTCCACTCCTCGTCCTCCATATACTCCCGTTCTTCATCCTCATCATTGGCGTCATCCCTATATGAATCGCCGTCATCATCATCTCCATCATCTCCCCCGTTCATAGGATAGTCAACCGGACCATCCTCTGTCTCATCATCCTCGTACTCCTCCGGATCCTCCTCGGGATCTGACTCAGTAACATATCCAGGTGACTCAGTAGTAGGTGAATCAATAGGAGGTAATGGCTGCTCCTCAGCAGGGAATTCATGCTCGTCCTCAAATGGTAATACTCCAAGGTAACGGCTCTGGTAACGTATCCAGAGATTAATGGCCGCACGAACATAGGGCTCACTGCTCATCCTCATCCTGAGAACTGGTGGTGTCTGTGGGTTCACTAGTGTTCGATGAATGTAATCAGGTGAGGTGGGCTACTGGCTGTAGCGGGAGTCCGTCGTATCCTAGTATGATGACCCGTGGAATGCCTCCCTCCGATACCTCCTCATCATCGGCTCCCCAGAAAGCTCTACCGGGCTCAGAGTCGGTGTAGACGGAAGTGTAGGTAACATCTGACGTCGCAGAAGACATAGTTACTGCAAAAAGTAAAATAACTTATATAAGTATTTCTTATAAGAAAATTCGATATGATATGTCTTGTAAGGTTTTAATAATAAAGCCCTTAATAGTAAATGATACTAATATCATTATATACCCTTGGTAAATCAATTAGGTAAGCACGTAGTACCCTACTAATGTCTTAACTATGCATGTCAATGTAAGAACTATAGCGCTAGAGCTAAAACAAGTATTGCATGAATGTCCCCATCGCAAATCCCATTATGTGAAAAACAGTTTGAAAATGGTTATAAAGTCCAGTACAAAAACTATGACCTGTTCTCTATAACTTTGGCTCGATACCAATCTTAACACCCCAAATCTGAGCACGAGTCAGCGGAATGTTTGAATATCCGAGGGCGTTACCCTTATTGATCAATACACAAGATCTGAGAACGACAACTAAACGTGTCGTTTGAAAAAGATACATTGGATTAACAAAATACTCGTTTTGTTACATACGCCCAGGGCTTTAAATGTTCAAACAATTAAATACAAAGATTTTTGGTTTATAACAATTGTCCCCAAAGTGTAATAAGACCCCAAAATCTTAAGTTTGACTCTTCAATTAATGACATCCCAATGTATCAATCCGCACTTGTTATCCTATTGACCTGAAAAAATAGCTTAGAACGTACAACATAAAGTTGGGAATTCATAGGTTTTATGTAAATCGAATAGTAGGACCCAATATTGTCCAAGTGATGAAATAAGCAGACAAATGCAAACATCATAAAAGTAATTTACGTTTTCCTAAGCTCATGACACCGAAGCTCGACATAAATGAATGAAATAAATATTTTGCTAACAGGAGTCTAGTGAATGATGTGCTGTAACCCCGCAACATCCCAAGTTCTGACATGGTATCGTTCGTTTCCCAAGAAAAAGCTAGTCACCTGAACGGGGATTGGTCAATCCCTAATAGATCTATCATAACATTCGCCCGACGACAATGTAATTCCCAATCACATCTATGCAATTTAAACAGTACATGAATCAAGACAAAATGGGTAATGGTAACTTAGGCAAACACTAATCATGTAATAAAAATGTACACTTGCGTCCAATTTGTAAAACAAAGCATGTTCTCACCCCAAGGATGTAAATCATTTAAATAATTATAAAACATGGGGCTATGAACTCACCTTAGCCGGTAGTTCTCTGAATGATAATAAATATCCAAGTAAGCAGTGGATCACACCGTCAAGTACCTAAGTAAGTAACGGTCAAGTCTTAGTTTTACGCATTTCAGCTAACGACTCCCATTGTATAGAACTAAATTCCATTATAAGTTAATATATACCGTTATCAACTTGTTGTGTGATTCACAAGATTTATGTCTTTATAATTCCCGATGGTTCTCGAGAAACGAGAAATCATTTTTAATATAAATATACTTATTTATTTCGTCGTTAATCAAGCCCGTTTATTGTCCGAATATCTTAAGGTCCGACCGACTCGTTAAGTGTTTTTATTTTATTTCCCTTTGTTTACAAACATTTACCCTTAAGTTCTAGTTATTATACCTAGTCCCTAGGTTTATAAATTTAAACATTTATATTTTAAACCCTTTAGTTTCGATAGTTACATAATTAGTCCCTTAAGTTTACCAAGGTGTGGTTTAGGTCCTTATACTCACACTTAAATCCCTAAGTTTCAGAATGTTTGCAAAATAAGTCCCTGGAGTTATTGAAATTTGAAAATGACAAAGTTAATCCCTTAAGTTTCAAATTGGACACTTTTAGTCCCTCAATTTGCGAAAATGGCCATATAATCAAAATAAAGCTTCAACAGGTGATTTCATTTTGTTAATATCACTTATAGTGAAAAAACCAGTTTCGCTTAAAAATATAAAGCTATTACGAGCTTATTTTGGCTTAAACGGGCCTTATTGGCCCGTTAAGAGTCCATTTTGCTTTTTAAAGATCCGATACGGTTTTAATAAGTCTAAGGTTTCCTCAATAAAGCTTAGTGGATCCTGATAAGCTGTAAATAAGCTCGGGGAGCTTATTATGGCTTATTTCGAGCTTATTGGGCCCGAAAGCCCAACAACTTGCTCGACAAATACCCTTAAGGGTTTATAGGCTTCGCTAGCTTATTTACCATTTATTTTAAGCCCAACAATCTGTTTTATTTTCCAGCTTATTCAAAATAAGCTAATAAGCTTTCTTATTGGCCGGCTTATGCCTTTAAGCCCGAAAAGGGTTTTATAGTTCGGTAGCATGATTCTTTTGGTCCAATAACCTTCTACATAATAGCAGACATATAGGCTGTTTAGCTCCCCAATATCTGTGGAAGCTTATTCGTGCGGATGGCCTTATTTGTGGACTCGTAATGGACAAATCGGCCACTTAGATTCGTATTGGCTTGATGAAGCATCCGCAAGGTCATCTAGGTTCTTAAGTTCATATTGAATCTCATTTAATCCGGTCGTAAGCACACAAATAAGCTGTTGAGGCCTTATTGAGGCTTATGTGGGCTCAGCTTGGCTCGCGTTGGACCTTCAGCGGTAATAAGCTTACGTGTCCATTAAGGGCTCGATTAGCTCCTTATAGGTATTTTTAGATTCAAGTGAATCAATAAGCACCCCTAGTCCTTAAATAAGCTCGAATGAGCTTATTGATGAACCGTGGTCTCCACTGTCCTGGCCAGTTGGGTTTCGGCGGCATGGGGCTATTACCCCAACCGTGTGTACTCGTAGGAGTTCCGCCAGCCCAATGCTACCCCTTTATTTTCCCCCTTTGGTTCTTACGTATATTTCAAAGGCACTAGTGAAAAAAATGTCGCGTATTCAACTTGTGTATGCGTCGGTTCTACATGCAAGTGTTCCATTATGGTCCGCTATGCATGCGTATTCTAAAGCCACCTTAATTGTTTACAACGAGAGTTTAAAGTGTATTATTTATATTTCCGTGCCTAGGTTATTGATTACGTTGAAGTCACTAGCTTGTCCCTCACCATCATTGTTCATGTGTTTTAACGAGCCCTTGCCCACACAAATGAAATCATACCCACATTAGACACGCACCCTTTATATATTACGCGACATACGTTTAACAAATCAAAAGGAAAAGATATTATGAAACGTAAAGTGTGTCCAGTACTATACAAGGGTCCTAATAGCCTATAGATGGAGGAGTCGACAGCGTAGTGACAAACCCTATCTCGTAATAAACCCTTGTGTGCTGACAACCTTATGCTTATATGTTTCGAAGAAATAAAGAAGTGGAGGTGTTGCTTGCAGTTTGTATCCCAACAAGAGAAGATAGAGTTTGAGGGTGTGAGTTAACAAAGTGCAAAGGGTGAGGCTAAGTGAGTAAATTATAGGCAATATGGCTAGTACATCCTCTATCACATAAACTTCCCAAACCGTGCCCTATAGGTGGTTTTAAGGGGTTCTAAGTTGATTACACATGTATTATGTTAAACCACTGAGTACAAGTTTAAAGAGAGGATGTTTTGGTACATGATTGTATAAGAGATCTTGAAATCCTTATAGTTTATGTTTATATGTATGTCGTGACGCGGGTATACCAAGGAAAAAGTAACACCAATTTAGTTTATTAACCACTAGGTATTAGTTACTCGGAACATTAGTACCATTCTTAATTACATAGAGTTTGTAAACATGTACCTTTAAGGGGATCATGGAAAGGAATTGCTAGTTGGTATTCGTGTGTGGTAACCGGCCCACATGGCCTTATTTATACAAAGTAGATTGAAATAGTTTTTGTGTATTAAGGTTAAAAGTGTGTATTAGGTTTGAGTCTAGTAGGTCTAGGTATTTCCGGGGTGCGTTCCAAATGTATTTTATCGCGAAACGTAACCCTTTTACGTGACCAATAAAAAAATAAAGTACGCAAAGTACATAATTATTTTTTAATCAATATTTCTTAATTGGTTTGTGTAAACCACGAATTATTTTATGGCCGATTCATTAATTGATTTATTTCTAGTCTACACGTGCGGATAAGCTTTAAAAAGTAAAATTAAACATTAAACAGCTCAATGCGACTAAAAATAAACGGGATATTAATAGAGTCCGTACAATGACATGAAAATGAGAAATTTATATATGAATGAATTCCTATTAGTAGTCCATATTCTACAGAAAGAAATGATACATTTAGGACCTTATTTGACTAGGTATTGTCATTTCGCCAAAGTAATAATTGTTATATCCGGCTTAGTTGACTTTGGTGTTGAAATTACTATCATCGCTATCCTGAAGAGAGAAATGCGCTCATCCGGACTTAATTGGACTTGTGATCAGTATCAAGTTCTTGATAGGGTTAATTGTGTACTTCAGATATTCTAGGCTTTATACATCAAGACTGCTTGATGCGGCTTGCAAGAAAGTTTTGAATCTACTCAAGAAAGGATTGCTGGTTTAGGGGGAATTTAAGACAACATCAACACCGACATCACCAACCTTACAAGCTCAAGTTACATATGGTGATATTAAGGAGTGCTCGAGTACAAAATTTTCAAGAATTTCTAGTAAAATCAAAAATTTCAACTTTATGTACTCACAGCTATCATATATACCCTCATACATTGAGGGGAGCATTAAAATTTACTTATAGATAGCTATAATAACTATTTTCCTAAAAGGTAAAATCAATTGAATATCTAAAATATCACAGGGTTAACATTTTAGATGAAGGGAGAAAAATTGTGATTAACCTGGATCTAACTTGTATTAAAAGATGTGAATCAAAAAAATAAAATGGAACTCATTGCACTCACACTTAGCATGTCAATACATTACGATGCACATGTTAAGGGGACTTTTTAGTGATGATAAAAAACCTCTCAACTGGGTAAATCTTTTGATATTTATATCAAACACTTGATTGAACTTTTCATGGATTTTGATTCATGTCGTAATGGAATCCCAAAAGACCAACCATGTAGCTTACATTAAGGAGTTAAAAGGTGGTTAAGTAAGGTATCAAAAATCCCATGATCCAAACTAGAACTGGAGGGATTCTACCCATGGATATCACAAGTTTAGTGTATAAGTCCTTAGGTAAGATACAAAATGCTGAGAAAAAGTTGAGAAATCGGGAATAATGCTTGACTGTATGGAGCTAACACTGAAACAAAACCCAAAAAGGTGATTATTATGGAAGTCTCGTTAGCATCGAAGGGTTGAAGAATGAAAAAGAAATATAAGGATAAAGGGTGTAAAGAAAGAAGCCCTCCATACACTTAGGCAGAAACCGGGTCAATACATAATCTGTCGGAAACACTAAGCTTTGTCCGAACTTAAAGACATCAAGACTCCAGGACCCTTATCACAATCCCTCCCCAAGTACTCAAGAACTCAAAAGACTCTTGTTTCATCTCACGGAGATTACAGCATTTCATTGACTTTCTCACTCCGATTAGTTGATATTAAAAAGGTGGACATTAACTCCACCTCCGATCACTAAAAATCAAAGTGCTCTATTAAGTCAAAGAGCCATAAAGATATCATCTATAAATCTCATTAGACACTTTGTCAAATTAAACTATCTAAATCCCACAATAATAATAACAATAAATAATAGTAAAGAGTCCTACGCATTATCCTTGTAATTTTGCATAAAACAACGAGTGATATCATTCACAAAGAAGATGGAAATCCCTGCTTTAGCCCAACATCAAACAAGCTCATGTAGGCTGACTTGTGCATTCTACACGAAACAAACTGTGGCAACTGGAAAGAAATGAATGGAGCGATTCTTTAAGAATCAAACTTTAACCCAGAAATGATCAACTGGCTAATGAATTTTTTGAAATGATTACCACTCTCGATGTGTCACAAAACCACTTTAGCAAGTGACATGTCGATTGATTTTTAAATCGATTTTTCTATTCAATCGGTGAGACTTCGTCTTGCTGGTTTACTCATATCGTGTTGTCAGCTTTAAGATGCTCCGGTAATGAGAACAGCTAGTGCAGCTGTGAAACCCTGTCAAGGAGGTTCATTAGAATTATACCTGATCACAGGCAGTATTTATACTAATCAACGGGGAACCGTGGTTATTGCAACCGTATTCGACGAAGTGACAAAGACACTTTCGTCCATATCTGTTGATTATCATTAACCTAAACCTGCAGGTACTCCCTACGATTGGTGCAGTTGATTCCTGACGAGTCATGATTCATAGCCACATGCTCATACCTGACCGACAAACATAAAGACATCATGAAAGCTCAAGTACATGTTTCAAGACTTCTTCTACTCTGATACCGTACGTATTTCTTGAAGTGACAAAGTATTAAAGTTAAAGAATTTCAAAGAAGTTTCCGTCACTCTGATACTGAACGTCTTTCTCTAAGTGACGAAGTGTTATAGTTAAAGAATTTCCAGAAAGATGCTACATTAAATCTTTTCAAGTCAACAAATCAAGAAAGGTATGAGCATGTCGGTCTAGAAGTCACAATTTCACAAGATGGCAAAAGTTACAAGATGGTGAAACGAGATTATGCTTGGTTGATGATCTCAAGGTGTTCAAAGATCACATTTAAGACAAGATAAGGAACAAGCTCAAGACCTAAAGTCTATGATCACTATATCAAATCACAAGTTAATGATTGAAGTTAAAGACTACGAGC
>BQNB010031584.1:0-13000 GCA_026074375.1 Tanacetum coccineum | reverse complement strand
AACAACATCAGACCAAATTCCTCTAGTGTTTGAGCAGGGTCACACTTCAGACCCCAACATTGCCTCTTTTTCAGGAGCACATGAGTCTGATCCTGACCTTTTCACTTCCACAAATGTAGAAGATGAAACACTAGGAGGATCTTTCCACACCACTCCTTCCAGGTTCACTCAAGTTCCCCCTGAAGGTCTAACCTCATGAGGTGCTGAGGACCTTGCCACACTCACTGCTTTGTCTTCTCTAGTGTCTAAACTTGTACAGAAAGTTAGTACCTTGGAATCAGAGCTTCAGGCACACAAGCTGTTATTTAAGGATGTGGTGGGTAAATTGGTTAAGAAGGTTAAAGCTTTGGAGTTGAAACTCAACACAAGGAGCAGGAAGGTTGTTATGAGTGAGTCTGATAAAGAAGAGGAAGAAGAGCAGGATGTGGATCCTCTCATCAAATTGGCTAAGGCTGCTGCTGCTGCTGCTTCAGATGCTCATGTTGATGTTTCTCCTGGTGCTGATATTCCTCATAGTCCACCTCTTTCTATTGAGTTTCCTACTGATGTTCCTTTTGATGGTGCTCCTACTGGTCCTTCAACCATTTCTCCTGGTAGCACAACTGTTCCTACCAGTAGTTCTGTTCCTGCTGCTGAAACAATTCCTGCTAGTAGTGGTACTACACCTGAAACTCCTTCATCACCTATCCGAGATGCCAGAAAGGGAAAAGGTGTTGTTGTTGAAGAACCTACTCTAACTCATGATAAGACTTTCAAGCAATTGGAAGAAGAAAGACTAGGTTGGGAGGCTTCTCAAAGATTACAAGCTCAAGAACTCGCAGATTTCAAAAAGCAAAGAGCTGAATCTCTTATGAAGGATGCTAATTTAGCTAGGCAGATGTCTCAAGACTTTGAGATGACTGAGACAGCAAGAGGTTCTTGCATCTACTGCAAACTACTCAGATGCTGCTTGGGATATAATTTTGGCTCGTCTTCAAGCAAATCCAGACTTATCTTCTACAATTTTCGGGGTAGATTTTACTAATGATGATTTTGCAGCCAGGATGGTTGCTTTGGTCAATTCTCGGAGAAAAGAACTTGCTGAGCAACAGGCTCAAGAACGGAGGGATAGGCCTATGACACCAGCTCAGCTCAGGTAATATATGAGAACTTATGTGAAGAATCAAGGTCCTGCTGTATACACTACTGGTTGGATTATGACTCAAGTTCAAAAACTCTCTCCTGAACAGCTTCAAGAAGAGTTTGATAAGATTCAAAGAGCTGTTTCATTTACAAGGGGTCTGTAAAGAGATGGAAGTCTAATGACTAATGCCTCTTCAAATAAACTCAAGACTAGTGATGTTTAAATAGACATTGAAGAGAAGTCCCTACTTATTGACTTGGATGCAAGTACAGGATCATTCATTAGAGTTCTTCTGATGACGATTCTGATGATGATAGATGAATCCCTGTAATTTTTTTGGTCTGCTTTTGCTACTTGGGAGGTGGTACCTACTCCACTGGGAGATATCAATGCTTTGTATATGATGGATAGGTCTTCCAAATATTTTACTCATCTCGGAGAAATTCTTCATCTAGTTGATAGACAAGATTTGTTGAACTCGTGGGGGATGGTGGTCAAGTACTATAAGACATCCACTTGCTGGTGCTGGTTTGATGCTGGGGTAATCTTCAAGTACTGTTTGAATCACATGAAGGTAGGTACTTGGTTCTTTGGTTTGGTAAGATCAAAACAATGCATATCAAGGTTGGAGACTAGTTTCCATTTTTCCAATTTTCATGTATTGGAAACCATTTTGCTGCAAGGTGTGTATATGTTTGCAGATGGTCATATCCTCTTCAGTTAACTTATGAAAAATGCTGAATCACAATTTGAGATTGAAATTGATGGTGTGGGGAATGATATGATCTTATTGCTAGGCAGTTATTCAATCATCAAATCATATTTGTTTTGCTAGCATTCCTTTTGCTTGATACTGGTAGCTTGTCACTCTCTTGTATATTTTTTCTATCTTTTGCTGTGGTTTTTAGGTTTTATTCTATATTGTGGAAGCTTGTTTCGTAATGTTTTTGGCTTTTGGGTCAACTTGGTTTTTGGTAAGACGCTGTTGGTTGGATCCATTCTTTTGAACTGGTTGTTTTTTGGTCCAACCATTTTTATGTTAGTCAAATTTGGGAACATGGTTTCTGGCAAAATTTTTCAAGGACATATTTTTTGTGCAACACCTATTGATCTCAATTGCCCAGGCCCATTAAGCTGAGATTAATTGAATTTGGTTCTCAATTACCAGCCTATCATGCTAGAATTAATTTGAGATTATGGTTTCAATTCCCAATCCTTTTGATCAAGAATGAAAGGATATAGCTTAATGGTTTGCTTCAAATCATAGGGTCCACTCATTGACTGATGTTCAAGTACAAAAGTCTGAGATGGTTTGCAAGCCACCATGGGATAACCCTTTCTGCTCCCAAGATTGTCTAGCCCCACAAGCAAACGGCTATGGGTTAAAGCTTATAAATCTGTATGGCTGTGAATGATTTGCCAAAAATCATTAGGTATTCAAATTCACAATGATTCATGTTCAAAGAATTGGACTGGTTATTAAATCAACAGTGTGATTGTCCATGAGTTCCACCAAAGAGTTACTAACCCAAGATTAATAGGCACTGGTAAGGCTACAATCAAATCTATTAATTTTCTATGATGCACCTCTCCGAGTTAACACACCATGGGAATGGTGAGAGAATAGTATGTAACCCTGAATTAAAAAAAATGGTTTCATTTGCTGATTCAGAGATTATGAAGGTTGCTGCTTTGGTGTTCACTGTCAATTACCTTATGTTTGCTAGCAAAAGACTTTCACCTCACCCCCACCCTCGCCCCTATAATCAGATTTCTGATTCATAAAGTATGGCGTTGGTTTCAAGATGTTGCTGTTCAATCCTCTGGAGTTTTCAAAGAAAGATCTATCTAGAAACTTGAAGTTAACTGTGTCAAATTCAAGTTTAGGGGAGATTGTAAATATTGAATAGATATTACTACTAGTAGGTATTATTCCGACTGGTAAGTAAAAGTTCTTGCTGTAGTATAGTTCACTTGGTAAGATAATTATACAGTTAGTGCTGGCAGATCAAAAGTTATTCCTGCTGTAAACAATATTAGTCTTTGGTATATATGCTTACTCCGAGTTGATAGTATAGTTTATATGATAATGAATATGCATAGATATCCTAGACGTGATAATACTTATCTCTTAAGCGAGTCTTAGGTAAACAGGTTGTTAGGGTTTTCCATGAGTATTTAAAAACCTACGGTCATAGATGGAAGGAAGAAGACGAATCGAAAAAACACTCTTATTGTTATAGAAAGATCCATAGAGGATCATGTTTGAGTAATTCTTCTCTCTTTAACTCTGTTTTTATATTCCGCGTAAACAATAGTTTAATTTGTTAGAGTCTCTCTAGGAGTTGCATGTGATTTACATAATACTCTAACATCCTTAACAGCTTGAAGATCTATCTAGGCTAAGACCTACATATTCTACTAGTTATTGAAATAATTGGAAGAGTTCTAATGCTAAAAGTGTACTTTGTATATAGAACTCCTTAGTCATGAGAGCTAAATCTCTCATGACTGCGCGATGAAGTAAGATAATGAATAATGTTTGGTATATCTTGTCGCTTTTAATATAAAGCTTATTGTTGCAAACCTTTATATCTTATCTAATCTATTTTTGCTTTTAAACTTAGATGTATATAATCATATCATATATTCGCAATACCCGTTCAGATCTATCGTGAGTTAAAGATTTTCTAGGTCTTTACGTTTGTGCCGAGAAATCCACTTCGTAAATTGATAAACAAAATAAGCTTTGATATAATAATAACTGGATTATTTGAGTGACACATTTGGTCTAGTTAACTAAATATAAGTCTTGAGTTAACCAAGTTAGTTTGTGAAAACGTTTTCTGACGAGAAATCATTTTTATAAGTTAAAGTCCCATATTCGAGGTCAAATCATTTCCAACACTTATAAATTATTTTCAACTATCCGAGTAGTCATCTTTATTATCATTGGTAAAACTAAAGTTATTTTCAAAATTGTTAAAGTCTACTTTCTTTCTGATTATTTGAACACTACTCTATTCTCTGTGGATGACCTGGTCTTACCTAAAAAGATTAATACAGACATATGTGGTGTTATAACTTTTCACGCTGTATTTCTATATATTTATCCGTATTTTCAGTTCTTATAAATTTTAAAGCTTTGAAACACATCAAAGTTTTTGGCGCCGCTGCCGGGGATTTTTAAGCTATTCTGTAGTCAATTTTGGAAAATTACTTAAACTCCCCCTTTTTTCAAAAATCTTCGTACAGTTTTCTGGCAAACTAACCCAAACAATTTTCTCCTTTGGATGCATACACGTGCTTCCAATTCTGAACTTGTTGAACCTTTACCCGAGCCTGAACATACTCTGAATCAAAGACTTCGTCGATGAAACAGAAAATTTTCATACGATCAAAGAAATAATCTACCTCAACACCCGAGAATTGTCTATCCGTCAATTCTCAACATCAATTACTTCCATCTCTTTCTTGATATTCTTTGAAATTATGATCCAATTGATGATGAACCCATGTAGGCTGCCGACCGTGTTGTCGCTCCGACTCCCGGTTCCGCAATTACTATTCCTGAAACCGCAAACGAATTTGCTATTAAAGGTAACCGCTTGACTCTCGTCAAAGGAAACCAATTTGATGGCAAAACCAAAACCGATCCTCATAAACACATTCATGAATTCCTCAGAATCTGCGATATGTTTAAATACAAAGATACTGAAAATGAAGTTGTCCGCCTGATGATGTTTCCCCTATCACTCACTAGAGAAGCAAAAACATGGCTGGACGAACTCAACGAAGGAACTATCAAAACTTAAGATGAACTTTGAACCTCTTTCATTAGCTGATTCTTTCCCCCAGCTCTTTCGACTGACTTCTTGGAGAAATCAGAGCTTTCTCCCAACATGAGAACGAATCTTTAACCGGTGCTTAGCTTCGTATGAAGGAAATGCTCTAAAACTGCCATGGTCACAATCTGTCCAAGGGCAACATTATCAAAATCTTCTATCACGGTCTAAGCGAAATAACCCAAGAAGTTCTGAACGCCGCAGCTGGTGGTATCTTCCTCTATAAAACACCAAATCAAGCTTATCATCTTCTCGAAGATAAGGTCTTACTTAAGCTCGACTGGGCTAAAAATCAAAAGACCAAATCATCTCTTAAGAAAACCATTGCCTTCACCGATGGAAGCAACAGTAATTCCGATACTAACAAAATTATGGCCCGAATGGATGCCATGACCCTAAAGATGGATGCTCAGTACAAAGAACTTCAATCTAATTCCAAAAAAACAAAACCCGATCTTGATGACGATGACACACCTATGTCTCGAGAAGAAGAAGCTAAATTTATGTAAACTTTTTGTAAGACTCGTTTTTACAATGATTACCGCGACCGAGACTCAAATCGCGATAATTGGCGTTTAAATGAACGAAATAGTTACAACCGAGACAACTACCGATCCAACACCGATGACAAACCATATGACCTTCAAAAACAATTCAACGATTTCATGAAATCTTAGCAATCGACCAACGTTTTCGTCAAGGAAACATTCATGGATCTCAAAACCCAACTCGAAACCGTTGCCAAAAATCATCAATCTATTCAATTCAAAAACCTTAAACCAATTTGATCAGACGTGCGGACAACAATTTGGTTCGACCTTCTGGATCTCTTCCCAGTAACACTCAACCAAACCCAAAAGCACATAACTCCAAAGCCTACCAACCACCACAATCTTGCAATAAGCATGTGAATGTCGTATTCACAAGAAGTGGTAAATCTTACTACCCACCAGTTAACCCAAATGATCAAAAAAACAATTCTGAAACTCCTATCAACTTCGATAGCGATGATGAAGACGATGAACCGACACCACAAACAAAAACTCAGAATCCAAAATCAGTCAAAAAGGCTCTGTTACCCAAACCATACAAACCAAAAATTCCGTATTCTCAACGTCTTAGGAAAGAGAAAATGAAAGCTCAATACGGAAAATTTCTCAATATGATATGCGCTGTCCGAATCAATGTACCTCTTATCGATGTCTTGGCTGGAATGCCTAATTATGGAAAACTTCTCAAGGAACTAATAAGCAACAAACACAAAATCGAACAAATCTCTGCCGCTTTCTTAAGCGATGAAAGTTCAACAATGATCCAAAACAAAGTTCCACATAAACTCGGAGACCCCGAAAGTTTTCTTATTCCATGTAATTTTAACAAAACTTTCTCCTGCAATGCCCTAGCCAATCTTGGTGCTAGCATTAACCTTATGCCATATTCGCTATATGCGAAATTATCACTCGAGACTCTTAAACCTACCAAAATGAGCGTAAGATTAGCCGATAGATCATTCCATTACCCTATTGGAATAGCTGAAATATGCTCGTTGAAGTTGGTAAATTTACCTTCCCTGCTGATTTCGTTATTCTCAAAATGGAAGAAGATAGTGAAGTTACCCTCATCTTGGGATGACCATTTCTTCATACTGCTGATGCAGTGATTCGAGTTTAACATAAACAACTCAACCTTGGAGTTAGAACTAAACGAATGATCTTCGATATCGATTATGCAATGAAACACTCTTACTCAAACGATGATACATGTTCAGTACTATATAATCAGAGACGAATCTAGAAAAGATTTTTGGTGCTCTTTTAGAACGAACGTAGTAAATCTTTATTCCATCAGAAGGAACCCCTTCCTCGCAAAGAAAGCTTGCTAAATTTGATGAATCCATGGCGAAGACTGATGATAAAAATCTGACTCAGAATCTGACGACCATGAATACTCCACCGTTTGAAAAATCACTATTTAACACAATTATAAAATCAAACATCTCTCGAAAACCACCAATAGATCACAAACTTAAACTCTCTCTCCTGATAATCTGGAATTCTATAAGGAGCACTCTTTTACTTCCTGTTATCATATCATCTCAGCTATCTAAAGAAAAGAAAAACAAACTCATATATGTTCTTAAAAAGCACAAGCAAGCCTTTGCTTGGAAAACGACAGATATTCCTAGTATCTGCCCATCATCTGCAAACACACGATACAACTCTAATGACCAGAACCCGTTGTTCCAATAAACAAAAAAGGTTAAAGCCGAACATAGTAGGAAGTTTGTGTAAAAAAGAAATCATAAAACTCCTGGGAAACCACCGTATAATTTATCCAATTTCGATAGCGCCTCAGGTTAGTCCTTCTACTGTGTACCAAAAGAATGGTGGTAATTACATTGTCACCAACGTAAATGATGAACTTGTTCCAACAAGAACCGTTACGGGTTGACGAGTATGCATCGATTATCGTAAACTCAATGAAGCAAAACTTCAAAAGATCCATTTTCCCCTCCTTTTATGATCAAAATGCTAGAAAGTCCGCATGCAATAAATAATCTTTTCCTCTGTGGATTTTCTGATATTTTCAAATCCCTATCGATCCTAATGATCAAGAGAAAACAACATTCACATGTCCTTGTCGAACATACGCTATAGGCAATGCCTTTTCGGGCATGCAATGCACCGCCACATCCAGAGTGTATATTGGCAATCTTTTCACGATATGATCCGAAAGAATCCGCAAATATTCATGGATGATTTTTCTGTATTCGGAAACTCTTTCGACACATTCCAAGACAATCTCGATAAAATGCTCCGAACATGTAAGATCTTACCATGTCCTTAATGGGAAAAATGTCACTTCATGGTCAAAGAAGGAATTTTGCTCGGACACAAGATGTCTAGCGCCGGACTTGAAGTCGACAAAGCAAAAATCGACGTAATCTCAAAACTTCCACCCCCTACTAATATCAAAGGTATTAGAAGCTTTTTGGGACATGCCAGTTTTTACCGACGTTTCATTAAAGACTTCTCGAAAATTGCTCGACATCTAACTAAGCTACTACTCGAAAAAAAGATACTCAATTTGAGTTTGACAGATTCAAAAAGCTTTTGAATCAGTGAAAGAAACTCACATGTGCTCCTGTGATCGTAAGCCCAAATTGGAATCTTCCATTTGAACTTATGTGTGATGCAAGTGATTTCGCAGTTGGAGTCGTCTTAGGTAAAAAAGATGGTAAAAACTTTCACCCAATCTACTTCGCAAGCAGAACCCTTAATCTAGCTCAACAAAATTACACCGTAACTGAAAAAGAACTTATGGCTGTAGTTTTTGCTTTTGACAAATTCAGATCTTAGCTTATTCTCTCAAAAACTATTGTTTACACTGATCATTCAGCTCTAAAGCACTTATTCAAAAAGCAAGATGCTAAACCACGCCTTATTCGATGGATCTTACTTCTGCAAGAATTCGATATAGAAATCAAAGACAAAAGGAACAGAAAATGTTGCAGCCGATCACTTATCCCGAATCGAAAATGATGAAACAAGTGATGACAGTGAAGTCGATGATAACTTTCCCAGAGAAACTCTCATGGAAATCAACACCGTTAGTGAACCTTGGTTCGCAGACTTTGCAAATTACCTAGTCGGTAATATTATACCAAAAGGAATGACGTACCAACAAAAGAACAAATTCTTTTATGACCTCAAACACTACTTTTGGGAGGAACCTTACCTTTTCAAAGTATGTTCTGACGGTATGATCAGACGCTGTATATCTGGACCAGAAACCCGAACCTTTTAAGAATCATCACCACTCCAACCGTGGACATTATGGGACCCAACATAAAACTGCTAAAAAAGTTCTTGATTCAGGATTTTACCGCCAACAATCAACAAGAAGCTCTAACTCTAGTTCGCTTATGTGAAGCATGCCAAAAGACCGGAAATATATCAAAACATAATGAGATGCCCTTAAACAACATTCAAGTATGTGAAATTTTTGACATATAGGGTATCGACTATATGGGACCATTCTCGAAATCATATAAGTTTGAATACATTCTAGTCGCTGTTGATTACGTATCTAAATGGGCCGAAGCTCAAGATTACCAACCAATATGCCATGAAAGTAGTCACCTTTTTTAAAGAGACTATTCGCCGTTTTGGAATGCCCAATGCTCAATCAGCGACCGAGGTACTCACTCTGTAACAAATAGATGGAAAAAACCCCAATAAAAAGATATGGAGTTAACCACCCGCTATTCCTCCTACATCTCATCACCCTCAACTATGTCAAGTTAAAAACACACGAACAGAGCTCTCAAAAAATTCTGGAAAAAACTGTTTAAAGATAACTCTATTAGTCAAGAAAAACTTGATGACGCTCGTGGGCTTTTTGCACAACCTACAAAACACCTACCGGTACTACACCATACAAACTAATATATGGAAAGAACATCCACTTACCATTCGAAATTGAACACCGTGCATACTGGGCACTAAAAAATTGCAACCCAGATCTCATCCCTGTTGGTGAGAAAAGAATGTTTCAGTTAGACGAACTTAGATACCAAGCCTATGTTAGCTGTCTAGATTATGTCTGTGCAAATTGAGTGTTCTTCACAATAGTATATTTAACCCTATCTGAGTGGCCGAGTGAATTTAAAAATCAAACACTATCCCTGTGTGAGGTGCAATGTTATATGTCTATGCCTGAAAAGCTATCCAATAGCAAACTCTATAAAAATTCCAAATTTCCTCAAGTCACGACAAATGATTTATTTTTTTTCGCTTACCTTGCTTGAGGCAAGCAATTAGCAAGTGTGGATGAATTTGATAACGCCCAAAATTATATATATTTCTATGGCGTTATGTTATCGTATATTTATCATTTCTCGTGACTTTGTGGTACTTAATAGCTTGAATACGTATAGTTTCACTTGAAACACTACAAGGCCAACTCAAGGAACTATACACTTTGAAGCGAATACAAAAAAGAAAGATATCTACTAAAGTTCAAAGTCCGTCGCATTTATAACATTGAGATCCCTCACTTTCCTCTAAACCCAACACCGTCACACGTTTTCTTTCCAAGTTTGAAGAATTAAAGTCTAATAAATTCACCTGCATTAACTCTCAAAAACCGCCATAAACTTATTTTAAATTGCGCCGCACTTCCTGTAAAAGCCATTAAATGCTATCGCATTAACACCCAAAGTACGCCGCACTTTTTCCTAAGTGCGTTGCACTTTGCACCCAAACTTGCCTATAAATTGAGGATGAATTTTCATCCTCAAAGCACTCATCCTTACTATCCATCTCATTCTACAAACAATCTCCACACACATACTTCCCTTTCACCAAGAAACACCTCTATCTTTGAAGAAAAAGATCTAACGATCAAGAACGAAGACGATTTTCTTACTTAGTTATTGAAATAATGGAAGTTTATGTAAAGTTACGTTTTGTTATGAACTTCTTAGCCATGAGAGGCTAAATCTCTCAGGACTTGCGTATCGGGTGAAGTTACGATAATGAATAATTTTTTAGTATGATCTTTTGCTTTAAATCTTATGCTTATGTGCAAACCTGTTTATTTCTTATCTTATCTATTTTGCTTATCAACTTAGATAAAATAATCATATCGGTATAGGTCGAAAGACCCGTTAAATGATCTATGTGGTATTAAAAGATTTTGTCTATGGTCTTGTAACGTTTATTTTGCCGAGAAATATCCACTTTCATAAATTGATAAAAACATAAATAGCTTTGATATAAATAATATCTGATTATTTGAGTACACATTTGGTCTAGTTCACTAATATAAGTCTTGAGTTAATCCAACGTATTTGTGAAAACGTTTTCGACGAGAAATCATTTTTAATAATTACAGTCCCATATTCAGTCAAATCATTTCCAACACTTATAAATTATTTTCAACTATCCGAGTAGTCATCTTTTTATTATCTTGGAAAACTAAAAGTTATTTTCAAAATTGTTAAAGTCTAACTTTCTTTCTGATTATTTAACACTACCGTTAAGCCTTGTGGACGACTGGTCTTTACCTAAAAAGAATTATACTACATACATAGTTATACTTTAACTGTGTGTTTCCAAATAATTATCCGGTATTTTCAGTCTTATTAAATTTTTATAAGCTTTGAAACACATCATAGGTGTTACGCCGTAAAAAATTGTCCATGAACTTCGTTACTTGCTTAATTAATGTTACGGTGTAACCATTTTTTTTGGTGTTACCCGGTAACATTCCTTCAAGATAATTTACACTTTAAGCCTTTCCCGAGTTCACAGTCACTTTCTTGCATTTCACCTGAAAACTACAAAATGATAGAAAATATCTCATTTTTGAGTATTAGTGAAATATTTGCAGGTAATATAGGAGGTATTTTGCCACTAAAAGTATTAAATATTTGATGTTATCAAATATCCCCCCACCTGACTTCTGCTTGCCCTTAAGTAGAACCTGTTAGAATCATTTCAAGAAATGAATTCATAAAACACTTATGCTAGAAAACATTAAAGCCGAACACCTCACGAAAAGGGGATATAAAGTCACTCACTCACCACTAGTCTAAGTTTTCATTCCGTGGGTCGCTCAATGCACAGTCATAACAAGTATTCTATCGTAAGCTTGAAATACACAACTGCACCAGTTAGAAATAGGGTCTAAATAATTCTGAAGGAAACAAGGTAAATATGGTTTTTTAAGGGTGAGAAAGGGTTTTAGATAGACATGGATACACATTTAAGTTTGAAATATAAAAACACAAAACAAATAGTCCAAAAATTAATTTCTGAAAGGTTTCATAACTAGCTACTGTCCATACCATGAGGTCCAGAGTCTAAGATCAAAAATATGATTATTTCAATAATGGTTACGAGTCTCCATTCTTCATAAGTATTAGGATGACTTGGTGTAATAATGGGCTACTAGCTCTATTCTTCATAATTATTGAGATGTCCTTGGTGCAATAATTAGGCTACTAGCTCCATTTTTTTATAATTACATTAATGTGCACCATCTTTATATCTCTTAAGCACATTGGTGGTCATTAGTTGCACCCTCTTTTCTTCGTTTTAAACATGCAAAGCTACAGGAGTTATATCTATTTTTATTTCCCTGCAAGCAATTGATATTAACTCACATCCCCACACTTAAATAAACAAAGTCGAAAGTGATAACATAGGGCTCTTTGTAGATCATAACTGATTGGCTTCCACAATGCATAAAAATTTTCGTTTCATTCCCCGAACCTGGATTAAGTAGCCAGAACATTCGATATTACACGTACATCCCTTCACTTGAGATAAACAATGTTGAAAGTGGTGAAATGGTGTAACAAAACATTTAGAGTAGGTGAAAACATAGATTGGCTCAACATGGGTGATCTAGGGGTATCTCGCACTAATAATGAGTGCAACAGAAGGGTTTATCATGGGAGGTCGACAAGTTAGTGTAACAAGTCGATAAACGTACACATATAGGCTATTTGGGTAATTTCTTAAGTGTTACCTTCTTGAACTATCTATTCCTGCTAATCAATTAGGTCTCGAAATGATGTACAAGCCAACTTCTAAAGTCTACAATACTATCGACACACTCAATATTTTGGTGGATTTTTGAGTAATATGATGAAAACGAAATATTAGGCTTAAATCTCACCAAGTAATAATAAAGGGTAATGTGCATTCGGCAAAGATTAATTCTAGTTTTTTAAAGAAAAATTTGTCAAAAATTTTAAAATTAGCATAATTTTTAAAGAAAACTAGAAAATCAAAGGCAAAACGTACATCAAGTATTAATTCTACTCCCATCCCCCCACTTGATTTGTACAATGTCCCTATTGTACATTAAGGAAATGAAATAATAAGAAAAGAGTAAAATTAAGACAAGAAACTCCCTGAGCATTGCTTCAGGATTTGAAATTAGGCGAAAATCTATTAGATTATCTCCGTCTTCCTGCAAGCTCTTTATCCCCTGTGATCACAGAAACAAACCAAAGCAT